>CAVNZG010001178.1:0-19000 GCA_963693315.1 Diogma glabrata
GTCCGTTCTGCATATTAAGGTCACCAGAAACAACCTTTTTACACGTTTATATAGCGAGCCGCTTGATTCAAGACAGACGCCCGCTCCAAGCCGCCCCTGACATGGAGAACAGACGCTTGAGTCACATTGGTTTTAAGGCGCCAATTCGCCGTGATGTAGCGTCATTGACTAAGCAGTTTTTACTCTGCTTGTCTCCAATACACCAACCTAACTCATTACCCAGGCAGCACGGCGTGGACGTCGAATTTCGGATTTTGCTACTGGAATTGTAAATATATTGATTAAAAGCACATCCTGCACATTTTAATAGTTATATATATATATATATATATATATATATATATATATATACATATATATATATATATATATATATATATATATATATATATATATATATATATATATATATATATATATATATATATATATATATATATATATATATATATATATATATATATATACATATATATATATATATATATATATATATATATATATATATATATATATATATATATATATATATATATATATATATATATATATATATATATATATATATATATATATATATATATATATATATATATATATATATATATATATATATATATATATATATATATATATATATATATATATATATATATATATATATATATATATATATATATATATATATATATATATATATATATATATATATATATATATATATATATATATATATATATATATATATATATATATATATATATATATATATATATATATATATATATATTAGGCATGACCAGATATGTATGAACAATTTTCAAACCACCTTTTTCTTCGCTCCCACCGGCTAGTTATGTTCCATTTGACTCGAATATGAACTATATAAAGTTTTTTTGAAATCGGAAAATAATAACCCACCGCAGTGGCGTCGAAGATAAGAATATTAGCTCAATAATAGGATTTTTTATTTTTATCAGATATAATCATCTTAAAACATAATATATCTCATAATTTTGAGTTTTTGTTAAAAGCTAATTAATTAACGATTCTAAAGAGCCATAGTATGTAGAAATCGATCTTAGGAAAGCGATTTATTTTAATTTTTCTTCTTACATATACGAAAATTCACTAATTCATAATAATCTTTTTTCAAAGAGAAAAAATTGATTTTTATGTTTAAATTTATAATAATTTTTCATTCAAAAGCAACATTTTTCCCAAAGAAATCAATACATTAAATTAGATTTATTGTATGATGGGTATTTGCATCTGTAGTATTCGACCACCTGAATGGTGTATTGTGTACCTTCCTGGTCTTTAGTTAGAATGTTGTTGTATTCCGTGTCATCAACTTAACACCGAGTTCGGGGGTATCATTAACAACATGCAAACTTTGGCAAAATAACGTGGCTTTGACGAAATGGGCCATGTAGCAAAAAATCAATACAAATTCTAAATCGATGAAAAAAACTCTGAGTTTTTCTGTGACAAAATCACTAATGTTCTTATTAGCAAAAAGTTGCATATGTTTGACTGCGTTAAAATCTTTTTTGCGAGTTTGGGGTGCGATGGGGATGTCTCGTGCTGGGACCTCAAGGTTTTGAACCATTTTTCGTTTTTCATCAAACGAAATCTCTGGGTCGAAAAAAGCCAAGCCAATATTTGCTTCCGTTAAACGTGAAGATGATAACAAATTTTGCTCAACATTTCTTCTGAAACTCTTTGGTCAATTTGTTTAAAAGCGATGGCCGATTTGATGAAATCCAAATCCTGATTTGCGGCTGCTGTTCCATCTATGCATTAAAACCAAATTTTTTCAAACAACATAATCAGAAAAATGCAAACATCTCGAACTTTATTTAAATCTCCAACTGCAATATCATACTGATTACGAAACATAAATATCTTCAGGAGATAAATGGCTTTAGCCATCCAGCGGGCGTGACTTGTCGGACCTGGGCGTTTGAATTTGTAATTCTCAATGGTTTCGCCAAGAAAAATCAATGCAACTTTCAAAAATTCTTTATAATCGCTGCTTGGGTGTGATTTTTCCAACTCTTCATGACAAAAAATTACTAGAGCTTCTCACGAGTGTTTTGGAATTTCGTTTCCCAGTTTTTTGTCCGATATTCCACTTTTGAACATTGTTGGATTAATTTTACCATCGTCCCATGCCTTCTGAAATTTGTTGAACAGCGAAACATCGGGTGCTGTGGTCTTTCCAAATTTGAGATCATAAACAGCCCGTAGTTTAATCTCCTGTATGTGATGACGACATGGGAATCGAATCAAGTTGTGGCCAATCTTTTTTTCCACCTTTTTAATGTCCAGTGTTACTTGATGTCATGTCGTAACATATGTCTTCGACTTTATCAGTAATAGTCTAAGATCCGGCTGCAGGATTAGTACGCTCATCGATTTTTTGATAAAACCAAATTTTTATGTATATTTATAATTAGGAGAATATATATCTACCAGGTTGCCTATCAAAATTTGGCCGACAGTATTTTTAATTAAATTATTTTTAATTGATTTTTGGGAAAAAATTTTTTTAAATAAAATGTCGTCTACAGCACGGCAATTTATATAAAGATTCTAAAAATTCACGGTTGCCGTTGCGCACCTGGCCGCACCTCTTCGCAGCCTGGTGTAAACAGGTATGATTTCGATACATTTATACGTTCATAACGTACATTGATTAATTCTCTATCAAATTAAAGCTAATTTTTTTCTATTTATTATCATAAATGGTTGCCTAAATAAATCCGGCCGCAAATAAGGGTTGCTGGCTGTTAAAGATGATAAATATTTAAGGTAGAATGAACGAGAGTTAGCGCGTAACATCATTTGTCAGACGAGGATAGCGATTGCCAGCTGTGCGACGCTCTTAGGCCATTGCGCATGCGTCAAATGTTAGTGTTCTCAACCACCGGGGAGTAATAGAGACGACTTAATAAATACTCCAAAAAAATTGTCTTCCTTTTCAAAATGACTAATTTAAAAATTACAACAAAAAATTGTAGAATCCTAGTTCATCCCCCCAAATAAATTTGCGTTTTTTTTCAGATAAATAGAAAGATTAGCTCCTCTGCATCCTAATTATGAAAAAAAAAGTCAGACAAGTGCGAATAAAATTCGCTCGTCAAGGGTTCCGTGAATGTAAAGAAAACAATATCAAAATAATTTACATAAAGTTGTGTTGTAAAGGGTTTATATTGCCAGACCATAGACACATAAAAACTAAATGGTTCATCGCAAATATCAATAGTTAATGTCAATCTCATCTAAATTGATCGAAATGATATAAAAAATATTACTTTAGGTTAAATGATATCCATAGCTATTTATGGTAGCTAAGGAACGACTCAATTCTGTTAAACAACGACGAAATTTAGGGGTGGAGTGGTGTTAACGATAAAAATAGGACTTTTTTGACAATAATTCAAAAACTGTGCATCGCAAGATTCTAAAATAATTGTAATGTTTCTTAATTTTGGTGTTCTTTCAAATGACACTCATGCGAGCCAAAAAACCTTTTTTTCACGATTCCCCACTCCTATCCCCTAAACACGTAGAATTAAAACTACTTGAGGCTTCGCTAAATTTTTCGTTAAGAATTTATCAAATTTTCTATCTCTATGAATTTTTTCAAATTTTTCTGTCAATCAACGAAGAAACGTTATGGGGGGGGGACCAAGTTTTTGTTGCACTTTTTTGAGAATAATTCAAAAACGGTGCATCGCAAAATTCTAAAAAAACTGTATTGTTTTTTAATTTTGGTGCTCTATCAAATGACATCCCACTCATGCGGGTCAAAAAACAATTTTTCACCCTTCTCCACTCCCATCCCCTAAACACATAGAAATAAAATCACTTGAAGCTTCGCTATATTTTTCGTGTTCCATAGAATTATAGGCTTATCGCTTTACTAAAATTTTCAGTTCTTTCTATAGCAATAATTTTTTTGTGTTAGATTACATAAGTTCGACATTTAGGTCGGTGCTTGAAAAACAACGTATAATTTTAACAATATTTAAAATTAACAAAAGATCAATGTTTGACTTAAACAATAGCATATTAAACAAATATTAACCCTAAAATAATTGCAGGTTATCGAACTTACCATTCAATTAAAACTCAACATTTTCTAAAGTTATACAAGAAATTTAATAAACCAGTAATTATGAATGGATTACAAACGTGGATCTTAACACAAACTAACAAATCACATCAATCTGATTTGAACCTTGAGAATTTACGCCACCTTTTGGGCCCACTTATGGCATACAATACAATACAATATACAATAGATAGTAAGGGACCGTGATAATTTTGAAATAAAGTCTTCTTTCTTTTGGATAACTGGTTATATTCACTCTAAAAGAGTTGCAAAATTAAGAATTGCTCTAAGAATCAGTATAAAGGATGACATGACTAAAAATGTACACGCCAGTCCCACTCGATATTGCTATTCGGGTTAAAAAAGCTTTATTTCACCTTACCATTCCTACCCTTTCAAAACGATTAATAAATATTTGATACACGGGGGGACGGTCTGAATTTTGAACATTTTTGATCATAACTCAAAAACTGTGCACCGCAAAATTCTAAAAAAAATTGCAATGATTTTTAAATTAGGTGCTATTTCAAATGACACTCCATTCGCTTGGGTCAAAAAAAGTTTTTTTTTACCCTCTCTACCCCGGTGCCCTAAACACACAGAAATATAATTATTTGAGACTTCGGTATAATTTTCATACAAAATTTACCAAATTTCCTAGCTCTGTAAATTTTTTCAAATTTTTCTGTCAATCAGAAACGTAGGGGGGGGAACGGTTTGAATTTTGCACTTTTTTGTCCATAACTCAAAAACTGTGCACCGCAAAATTCTAAAAAAAACTGCAACGAATTCTAAATTAGGTGTTCTTTCAAATGACACCCCACTCGCTTGGGTCAAAAAAGTTTTTTTTTTACCCTCTTTACCCCGGTCCCCTAAACACTCAGAAATATAATTATTTGAGACTTCGGTATAATTTTCATACAAAATTTACCAAATTGCCTAGCTCTGTGAATTTTTTCAAATTTTTCTGTCGATCAGTGTCGAAACGTAGGGGGGGGGGGGGGGAACGGTTTGAATTTTGCACTTTTTTGTCCATAACTCAAAAACTGTGCACCGAAAAATTCTAAAAAAAATTGCAACGAATTTTAAATTAGGTGCTCTTTCAAATGACACCCCAGTCGCTTGGGTCAAAAAAGTTTTTTTTTTACCCTCTTTACCCCGGTCCCCTAAACACTCAGAAATATAATTATTTGAGACTTCGGTATAATTTTCATACAAAATTTACCAAATTGCCTAGCTCTGTGAATTTTTTCAAATTTTTCTGTCGATCAGTGTCGAAACGTAGGGGGGGGGGGGACGGTTTGAATTTTGCACTTTTTTGTCCATAACTCAAAAACTGTGCACCGCAAAATTCTAAAAAAAATTGCAACGAATTTTAAATTAGGTGCTCTTTCAAATGACACCCCACTCGCTTGGGTCAAAAAGGACCAAGTTTTTGTTGCACTTTTTTGAGAATAATTCAAAAACGGTGCATCGCAAAATTCTAAAAAAACTGTATTGTTTTTTAATTTTGGTGCTCTATCAAATGACATCCCACTCATGCGGGTCAAAAAACAATTTTTCACCCTTCTCCACTCCCATCCCCTAAACACATAGAAATAAAATCACTTGAAGCTTCGCTATATTTTTCGTGTTCCATAGAATTATAGGCTTATCGCTTTACTAAAATTTTCAGTTCTTTCTATAGCAATAATTTTTTTGTGTTAGATTACATAAGTTCGACATTTAGGTCGGTGCTTGAAAAACAACGTATAATTTTAACAATATTTAAAATTAACAAAAGATCAATGTTTGACTTAAACAATAGCATATTAAACAAATATTAACCCTAAAATAATTGCAGGTTATCGAACTTACCATTCAATTAAAACTCAACATTTTCTAAAGTTATACAAGAAATTTAATAAACCAGTAATTATGAATGGATTACAAACGTGGATCTTAACACAAACTAACAAATCACATCAATCTGATTTGAACCTTGAGAATTTACGCCACCTTTTGGGCCCACTTATGGCATACAATACAATACAATATACAATAGATAGTAAGGGACCGTGATAATTTTGAAATAAAGTCTTCTTTCTTTTGGATAACTGGTTATATTCACTCTAAAAGAGTTGCAAAATTAAGAATTGCTCTAAGAATCAGTATAAAGGATGACATGACTAAAAATGTACACGCCAGTCCCACTCGATATTGCTATTCGGGTTAAAAAAGCTTTATTTCACCTTACCATTCCTACCCTTTCAAAACGATTAATAAATATTTGATACACGGGGGGACGGTCTGAATTTTGAACATTTTTGATCATAACTCAAAAACTGTGCACCGCAAAATTCTAAAAAAAATTGCAATGATTTTTAAATTAGGTGCTATTTCAAATGACACTCCATTCGCTTGGGTCAAAAAAAGTTTTTTTTTACCCTCTCTACCCCGGTGCCCTAAACACACAGAAATATAATTATTTGAGACTTCGGTATAATTTTCATACAAAATTTACCAAATTTCCTAGCTCTGTAAATTTTTTCAAATTTTTCTGTCAATCAGAAACGAAGGGGGGGCAACGGTTTGAATTTTGCTCTTTTTTGTCCATAACTCAAAAACTGTGCACCGCAAAATTCTAAAAAAAACTGCAACGAATTCTAAATTAGGTGCTCTTTCAAATGACACCCCACTCGCTTGGGTCAAAAAAGTTTTTTTTTTACCCTTTTTACCCCGGTCCCCAAACACTCAGAAATATAATTATTTGAGACTTCGGTATAATTTTCATACAAAATTTACCAAATTGCCTAGCTCTGTAAATCTTTTCAAATTTTTCTGTCGATCAGTGTCGAAACGTAGGGGGGGGGAACGGTTTGAATTTTGCACTTTTTTGTCCATAACTCAAAAACTGTGCACCGCAAAATTCTAAAAAAAACTGCAACGAATTCTAAATTAGGTGTTCTTTCAAATGACACCCCACTCGCTTGGGTCAAAAAAGTTTTTTTTTTACCCTCTTTACCCCGGTCCCCTAAACACTCAGAAATATAATTATTTGAGACTTCGGTATAATTTTCATACAAAATTTACCAAATTGCCTAGCTCTGTGAATTTTTTCAAATTTTTCTGTCGATCAGTGTCGAAACGTAGGGGGGAGGGAACGGTTTGAATTTTGCACTTTTTTGTCCATAACTCAAAAACTGTGCACCGAAAAATTCTAAAAAAAATTGCAACGAATTTTAAATTAGGTGCTCTTTCAAATGACACCCCACTCGCTTGGGTCAAAAAAGTTTTTTTTTTACCCTCTTTACCCCGGTCCCCTAAACACTCAGAAATATAATTATTTGAGACTTCGGTATAATTTTCATACAAAATTTACCAAATTGCCTAGCTCTGTGAATTTTTTCAAATTTTTCTGTCGAAACGTAGGGGGGGGGGACGGTTTGAATTTTGCACTTTTTTGTCCATAACTCAAAAACTGTGCACCGCAAAATTCTAAAAAAAATTGCAACGAATTTTAAATTAGGTGCTCTTTCAAATGACACCCCACTCGCTTGGGTCAAAAAAGTTTTTTTTTACCCTCTTTACCCCGGTCCCCTAAACACACAGAAATATAATTATTTGAGACTTCGCTATAATTTTCATACAAAATTTAGCAAATTTACTAACTCTGTGAATTTTTCCAAATTTTTATGTCAATCAGTGTCGAAACGAAGGGAGGGGGGAATGGTTTGAATTTTGCACTTTTTTGTCCATAACTCAAAAACTGTGCACCGCAAAATTCTAAAAAAAACTGCAACGAACTTTAAATTAGGTGCTCTTTCAAATGACACCCCACTCGCTTGGGTCAAAAAAGTTTTTTTTTTACCCTCTTTACACCGGTCCCCTAAACACACAGAAATATAATTATTTGAGACTTCGGTATAATTTTCATACAAAATTTACCAAATTTCTTAACTCTGTGAATTTTTCCAAATTTTTTTCTGTCAATCAGTGTCGAAACGAAGGTGGGGGGAACGGTATGTTTTTGACAATAACTCAAAAACTGTGAATTGCAAAATTCTAAAAAAAAATGCTATGATTTCTAAATTAGGTGCTCTTTCAAATGACACCCCACTTGACCACATTTTAAATAGTGTTTTTACCCCTCCTCATTTCCACCCCCTTAATAAATCTAATTATGAGAATATGACACTTTTATATATTTTTTATTAAAACTGTACTAATTTTTCTATCATTCCAAATACATTTGAAAATTTTCGATCAGTTAGGTTCGGAGCTAATCGAGTTAAGAAAACACGAAAAAAACGTCATTATTCAGAATTATACAAAAAATGGTGAGGTGTAAAATTCCAAGATAAATTTTTAAGGAATACTGAAATGAAGCCCTTTCATATAGCCCTACTTGAATCTATAAAAAAATCTATTTTCTCAAAGGTCTCACATCGAACCCCTGTAAACCAAACGAAAACCACTTTAGTTTTATTTGTATTCGTCATTTCATGTGGACAGATTAGTTTTATACGCACCTCAAATTTCAAGTCCATAGTATTTATAGTTTACGAGATAATCGATATAATGTGAAAAACTCGTTTTACTCTCACCAATAGTGTTCCGTATAAAAAACGGAACCCTAAAAATTTGTGGAAATGAGGGGGTCAAAAGTTATAAAGGATCAAACTTTCAATTTTACCTTGGCCCCCCCTTTGGTTTTTTTTTTCCTTTTTCCTTATTCTTATTTATTATTTATTTATATTTTATCACACACTAAAATATTAAAATTTAAAAAAATACCTTGGTCCCCCCTTTGCGCCGCAGGTGGGACCAAGGTAAAATTGAAAGTTTGATCCTTAATAACTTTTGATCCCCTCATTTCCGCAAATTTTTTTTTCATAATTAGGATGCAGAGCACATAATCTTTCTATTTATCTGAAAAAAAAAACGTAAATTTATTTGGGGGGATAAACTAGAAATGTTCCCAAAAAATTAATATTGATTTAACTCTCTTTCACTCTACCTTAAATATTTATCATCTTTAGCAGCCAGCAACCCTTATTTGCGGCCGGATTTAATTAGGCAACCATATATGATAATAAATAGAAAAAAATTAGCTTTAATTTGATATAAAATTAATCAATGTACGTTATGAACGTATAAATGTATCGAAATCATACCTGTTTACGCCTGGCTGCGAAGAGGTGCGGCCAGGTGCGCAACGGCAACCGTGATTTTTTAGAATCGTTATATAATTTGCCGTGATGTAGACGACATTTTATTTAAAAAACAAGTGAACGAAATTTTTTCCCAAAAATCAATTAAAAATAATTTAATTAAAAATACTGTCGGCCAAATTTTGATAGGCAACCTGGTAGATATATATTCTCCTAATTATAAATATACATAAAAATTTGGTTTTAGCAAAAAATTGATGAGCGCACTAATCCTGCAGCCGGATCTCGTACTATAAGATCCTATTCTTCAAGGCATTCATATATGGCATTCGCAATTGATAAGCCGCTCACTTCTTCGTATATGGAACCGTTAATAACTTCTCAATATTACCAAATATTACTATGGTTGGCAAACGATCTACTTTACCATGTCCAGTTAATTCTGCTAGCAATGTATCCCAACATAAAAATTTGTGTTACTCAAACAAAGTCTAAATCTAACATAAAAATTTGTTTTTTCTGAATTTTCGCAGATTTTTTTTTGGATTTAAGAAGAAAAAATTCGATAAAGACGCTTTCCTAAGATCAATGTCTACATACTTATAGGCTCGTTGGAATCGTAAAGTAATTAGCTTTTAATAAAAAAATCGAAATTATGAGTGATATTATGTTTTAAGATGATTATATCTGATAAAAATAAAAAATCCCATTATTCTGCTAGATTTCTTATCTTCGACGCCACTGCGCGGTGGGTAATTATTTTCTGATTTCAGTAAAACTGCAAACACTTCATTTTCGAGTCAAACGGAACATAATTAGTCGGTGGGAGGGATAAAAATAACAACTTCATAAGTTAGGTCATGTCTAATATATATATATATATATATATATATATATATATATATATATATATATATATATATATATATATATATATATATATATATATATATATATATATATATATATATATATATATATATATATATATATATATATATATATATATATATATATACATTTTTTTTTTTTTTTAGTAAAATGTGTTGTGTAGTGGGAATTACAATATGTGTCACAATAACACATAAATACCTTTCAAGACCAAGGTCCCACTACAACATACGTTCAAAGGTGTTGATGGACTTAAATCTTTCTTTTTTTGTTTTTTTATATTTTTTGGTAAAGAATGGATAACTAAACAAAAAATCCTATCACTGACAAAATATGACATAGGCCAATATTTTATGATAGAATAGAGAAAATAAAAGTAAATTAAAAAGTATATAGCAAATTTTACAAAAATTTGCTAAATCAAAACGAAAATGTAGTTGCCAATAATCCAGCCAGTTGCATATTCCTAGATCCTGCGACGCACAGTCTTTTTTGAAGATCAAAGCCCACACATAGTTTTATGAAGGGTCGTTTCTTCAAGGAAACAATAGCGTCCCGTCATCAAGGATTATTTCACAGCTAAGATTGAGGGTGCTGCCGTTGACTGAATACAGTTCATCCGCCACCACCCCTAAGATGTCACCTTGGCTAGTGATATCTCACTGCTATTGCCAGTGGTATGTGATATCTCACGTTAGCTCGTATGCCAATAGCAGGGACTGGAGTACGCGGGGTTGTCACACCCGTAGATCAAAAATAAAAAAATTTTCAAAACAATAAAAACTGACCCCTCCATGCGGACAATATATATATATATATATATATATTGTCGGACAATATATATATATATATTATATACCTCCATATATATATATATTAGACATGATATATATATATATATATTATATATATATATATATATATATATATATATATATATATATATATATATATATATATATATATATATATATATATATATACATATATATATATATATATAAATATATATATATATATATATATATATATATATATATATATATATATATATATATATATATATATATATATATCTATATATATATATATATATATATATATATATATATATATATATATATATATATATATATATATATATATATATATATATATATATATATTTATATATATATATATATAAATATATATATATATATATATATATAGGTATAACGGAATTATCCGGCACTCTCACGGTCGCACTTTTCGACCTACACCAAAAAATGTTTTCGGTGTATATTACGTCAAACAATCTCCTGGACAAGTTATATAGGGCAAGACATATCGGACTACCATTTAAGCGGCCAGAGTCTTAAAAGTCGAATAATCTAAGGCATTTTAACTCCCGTTTAAATCATAATGTTTAAATAAAATTGATAATTATTGTATATTTGAACTATTTTTTATCATTTTTTGCAAAATGAAAACCTCAACGCAAAAGGTTCCTGAAAAATCAGCTGTTTTAAAAATATACTAAACTTTGTTGTCCTCGATATAGATGAAAACGACCAAGCTCAAAAATGAAAGCTTTTGTACACGTTGATACAACATAAATCTTTTTAAAACTTAAAAAAAAAAATGGTGCAAGTTCAGAGGTTGACCCCGGGGCTGTTAAAACGAAAACAAACGCAAACGACCATGCTTTCATCATTTATGAGCTTGTGTTGTTTAAACTTATACTACCTGTTAGATAAACTTTCAACGATAACCACAGAGATTTTCAGCTTTCTAACCCAAGAAGTTTCAATGTAATTAGCATTATACCTAATACATGCTATTCAGTTACAACAACAAATTCCATAAAAATATAAAAATATCCCATAGAAATATTAAATAAATTTTTTTCGCACAAAATTTAAAACAAAAATTAAAACAAAGCTGAGTTATTATTGTTTTAAATTAAGGAATATTTTCTTTGACTTTTTGGAAACGGTTTAGTCGAAATGAAAATAATATGTATATTGATTACATATTTACAAAAGTTTTCCTGGTACTTGATAGATATTTGTATTATTTGAGGTGTAACAGTTGTTTGGTAATTTCTGATTATAAATTATGTGTTGTGGTATTGTAGATGAGACGTAGTGAGAACGTTTATTTGCTCTTTGGTGGATTTAATATGTTATTAATAGTAGTTTTAACCAAATTAAATAAAACTGTTCTGAAATTGCAATGATAAACTTGTTTCGGTTAATGTATTTAATTTGGTTTGATAATTTGTTTGAATTATTCTGTTTCTACTTAAATTTTTTATGTAAACCAATCTGATTCTATTTGTACACAAAACTGTCTGACCCCGAAATCTACCTATTTCTAGCGGATATACGTGCCGCTTGGACATTTCTTTTTTGAGAGGTTTTATCGTTTGAAGATATCATCTTTTTCGGTAGCTGTCGTTACCAGTGACCGAGTTTTATCTCAATCAGATCACATACCTAAATTTTAATTAAAGTTTACAAATTTTTATAAAATAAGTTGTGGACGAGTCGAACTTTACCTACGAGATAACTGCTCGAAATTTTCAAAAGAATCTATTTTAGTTTTCTTCATTTTTAATTGCATCTAAATAAAAACTTTTTTTTCTCGATAAACTTATTAACTTCTACAAATTCCTTAAAAATACTAGCTCACATCTAATCAGAATCTCAAAAATATGTTTTAAGACTATTGATCCTTAAAACACTATTTTACACCTAAATAATCCTGCATACAAAATTTTTTCAATACCTTACTAAGTTACATTATGTATAAGCCAGTACTAATAGTAGAAAAATTAGAAAAAAAATAATTCGTTACAGCAATCTGACAGCGGAATATTGTAGAACAAGACATTTTAAAAGAGAAAATAAATAAATCGAGCCGACAACTGCTATGGGGTGTGTTTTTAGGGGTTGAAAACAGTTTTCGTGATTTTTGGCTAAACCGTGCATCCTATCAAAAAAATGAAAAATAATAACAATAAAAGTTTTAAGGAATAAAAAGATCTACAGCTTTTGTACCCACCATTTTGACAAAAAAAACTTTATGAAGCTCAAATGTTGGCAAAAGATACCTCTATTTATAAATATTCAGAGGTTATTGTTAAATTTAATTTAAAAAAAAAGAAATTTTTAACTGCGATTCCTCTTAAAACTACGCCTCCTACAGAGTTCTGTTTTGGCTCTCTTACTCAATGTTAGGTCTTCTTTCGAAAAAACCGCAAAAATCGTTTTTTTTTTTTTGTAATTTGTCGTTGAATAATTGTTATTAATTAATAAAATCATTTTAATTTTTTATATTACGTAAACGACGATCATTCGGAAATACATTTATGAATAATTATATGCTTTCGTTACTTTTAGTTTACTTAAGTAACAAAAAAGTATTTTTATGACTTCGATCGTCGCACATGGGATTGTTACTATCAAACAAAACATTAAGACATTGTACATTCCCAATATGCATTTAAGAAGTTTTTTTAGTTTTTTACTCGAAATCAATTAGTTTACTAAACAAAATATAATCATACAATAGGTAATGTGGTAGATCTACAATGATATATACGGGTTTTGCAGAGTGGTTTTGCACTACATGTGAAAATGCACTAATTAATTAAATAGTGAATTAATTAATTAATTTGTAAATTAATTAATTAGAAAATTAATTGCACTACATGTGAAATTAATACAAGTCTGAATCAGATCATAATTTTTATATTTTTTATATATTTTCAGTTAATCGTACACAGACTATAGCCATCTTATCTGATAATTTTTTAAGGCAAAATCTAATTTTCTTATATACAATTGAATGTTTCTGATTTTTGAATTTTTTTTCTCCAATTAATTAATTTGATTACAAAAGATAAGACCACAAGAATATCGGATGGTAAAAAGGAGAGAAAAGAAGTACTTCACTTTGATTTTGAGAAGTTTTGTTTTTTTTGCGGTGAAGCTTGTAACAGGAACAGTGATTTTTGTACCATTAAAAAGATTGAAACTACCGAATATCACAGATGATAAATTAATACCCGATCATCTCCTGAAAGCTATTTGCTGCAGCTGTGAAAAGGGGTGTTCTTCCGTAAAATGCCGCTGTAGAAAACATGGTCTAAAATGTACCAACTTATGTTTAAATTGTTTTTGCCTTTTGCAATAAATTTTGCACTAAATAGAGGTATCTTTTGCAGCTTCATAAAGTTTTTTTTTGTCAAAAAAAAAAATTAAAAACCAAAAAATCGGTTTTTCGCATTTTTTTCGAAAAATTTTGAGGTTAAGGTAAAAATGGTGGGTACAAAAGTTGTAGATCTTTCTATTCCCTACAACTTCTATATTTTTTTTATAGGATGCATGGTTTAGCCACAAATAGCGAAAAACTGTTATCAACAATACTTGAATACTTACGCAAAGTGCCAACGGCGAGCAGTCCTTACAATTCTTTCAACGTAAAAAATTAACACCTTATTTTAATCTACAAAAACTATTTATAACATTGTATGTAGTGTAACATAATGATAATCAATGAATAGCGTCGAGACATGCAACTTCAAAACTGGTCGTTTAAAACGTTGAACGTGTACGTTAACGTTGGCAAGTCTAATTGTAGCTTGCTTATTTAATGACTAGAAACATTTAATGTTTTATTATTCAATTGGTACAATAGTACGCTTTCAACTCGTAATGCACCTATGCCTTACATTAAATTATGATAATTAGTAAAACAACGTCTTTTTCCACTTCAAAAACTTTATTTATTTTTAACACCGAATATTTTCTGTCTCTAAGAGACCTTCTTCTTGGGTTAATTGTTTTCTAAACTGTTTAGAAAACAATTAACCCAAGAAGAAGTTCTCTTAGAGACAGAAAATATTCGGTGTTAAAAATAAATAAAGTTTTTGAAGTGAAAAAAGACGTTGTTTTACTAATTATTATCATAATCGCTTCAAGTAGTTCAAACAAAAATTATTTAATTATTAAATTATGGTTATATCGGACTAAACAAATTTCATTCAAAACTTTTTTTACTCGAAGAACAAGTGTAACGTTTATAACCCACAAATAATTTTAAAATCTGTTAAATCATTTCACATTCCGATGAAAATTTTTTTTTTACATTATTCCATATAAATACCGTCTCTATCAATACTGTTCTATTCTCCTAAATGTCGCTCTTAGGAAAAGAAGCAGATTGGTAACAAAAAACTTTATCTTACGTTTACTTAACAAAACACAAACAAAAACAAATATATTATTTCCTAGTACTTTTAAATTTTAATATCAAAAGTAATTTCTTGAGCTTTTCTCGTTATTCTAATGTAAAAAGAAAACAACTTTAATGTCGTTATTCTTTCTTACTGCTACTTCTTGTTATTTGCAATTTCTGTGTCAAAATAAAAGTAATTTTCGTTTGTTCGTTTTTTTTGTTCTATTTTGTTTTATTACTTTAAACAATTTTCTTGTAAAGAAAAAACAAATCGCTTTTGTGGTGGGAAAATACATCTGTGTTTGGTTGATAGACTTCCGCGGTTCTATGAAATTATGTAAAGTAAGATTTATTTCTGTTGCTCGTGTTGAATTGTTGATGTTTTTTTTAGCTATTATCCTTAATTATGACTTAATAAATTCGATACAAAATTTTCTTAGCTTATAATAAAATCAATCAATAGCATACTTTTTTTTAATGTTTATAATATAAATTTCATAGCTAATAGTCTACAGTTAATAAATTTTTTGTTTTAATTATTATTATTATTATTTTCTTATATACACACATGTGTATATAAGAAAAAAACACACATCTGGTATAGGAAAAATCTCTCCTAAAGTTATTTAGCAATTGATATTTAATAAAAACTAAAAATATTTATGAAAAATTATGAGACTAGGAATAATAATAATAAAAGGAAAGAAACTTAGTTTAATACAGTTGAGTGATGATGCTTCATGCGATTGTTTATCTAACTATTTCTTTCCTCAAAGATTTTCATCGGGATATAAACATATGTATATATATATATATATATATATATATATATATATATATATATATATATATATATATATATATATATATATATATATATATATACATATATATATATATATATATATATATATATATATATATATATATATATATATATATATATATATATATATATATATATATATATATATATATATATATATATATATATATATATATATATATATATATATATATATATATATATATATATATATTTGTATATATATAGATAGATATATATATATATATATATATATATATATATATATATATATATATATATATATATATATATATATATATATATATATATATTTATATATATATATATATATATATATATATATATATATATATATATATATATATATATATATATATATATATATATATAGGTCTATTTCATATAAAATTCAAGTAAAACGGGAAATTTTCACATGAGTGGTTTGGAATCTCAAATTTATCATATGTATTCTGTTTGTCATCGAAAAAAAAAATATACGTATTTTTTTTTCCCTTGAAAAACAGCATAAGTGTAAAAAAAATCAAATTTTGTCAAAAAGAGAGTACTAAAAGTAAATGAGTACTAATTTCTATAACTAATATTTGAGTGAGATACAAATCATTAAAAACGAATTATTTTTTTTCATTTAGCTTTTGTTTAAAAAAAATTTGGAATTAGGGCTATCCATTTCCAAGTTATTTGGGGCCAGTCGAAAGATGTTTTTTTTTGACAAAATTTGATTTTTTTTACACTTATGCTGTTTTTCAAGGAAAAAAAAATACGTATATTTTTTTTTTCGATTGTAATGATTCAGCTGCAATTGTAACTTCTTTAAAAAAAAGAAAAACTACAACATTAGACCAAGTTGCCTTAGTTTTTGAATGGAAAAATTAAAGAAAGAGTTGGCCAGAAAAATAGAATAAAATAAAAAATAAAATCGTAGAAGAAAATTTTTAAAAAAATTATATCAGATAACTATGGGGTTCGGTTGGAACACCAACAACTTTCTTTTAGTTAAAAAGATAAAAAAATAAAAAACAATAAAACAGTTTTCGTTTAAAAAAAAAATGTTTCTGATAGCTTTTTTTTTGAGCTTAATATTTTGTATAAAAGTGATGCATGTAAATTGTTAAATAGAAATTGGATTATTGTTAAAATAAAATTTATAAAATAAGTTTTGTGTAAAAGTTTTTGGAGTTAAATGCTGATGCAATAAATAATGAGTATGCATTTTGGAATTATTATTTATTATTAGAACCGGTGGTTTAGGAAAAAAATAGTTATGTAATGGAGATGACCTTACAAAATAAAAATTAAACAGACAAAATTAATAAAACCAATATATTTTTGTTTGGATTCAATTTTTTTCAACTGTTCCATTGTCTCTTTGGTTGTTTTTGGAACAAATGATGTTTTGGAACAAATGTTGGTTTGGAACAAATGTTCGTTATTTTTGAACAAAAAGAAAAGAAGATAAAGAATGTTCAGGAATACGAGTTGAGTTAAACTAAATTTGCAAATAAAGAAATCTTATTAAAATCTGGAGCGGCTTATATTATTTCAACAATTATTTGGACTCACTAAAAGAATTTAACCTCTGGATTCATCATTAAGAAAATTAATCGAATAAAATTGAAAATTTTTATGATTTATTTTACTTTTTATAATATGTTTTATATGGATTAATTAGGTTATTAGAGGGAGGTAAGATTGCAGAGGTATCATTAGTTATGGGTAAGTCAGTTATTTGTTTAATTATTATTTTGATTTTTATAATTATATATTGCGGTCAGTTGATTTAAAGGTTTTGTGATTTTGTTAAGATCGGTAAAGAGATGAAAATTTTACAAAGAAAATTTTTCGTTGAAAATTAATCACAAAAGTAATTCTAGAAACATGTATGTGAAATTTGTTTTTGTTTGTTTTGTTTGAAATAATAGTTTTATTTTTCTTGAGTTTTTTTTTGTTTTAATCTCGAATGCACTCAAATTTTTTTTTGTAATGGGAACTTTATGAGAGAGACTCGAACTCATTAGGCTGAGCTATGTTAGCGCGTTATGCTAGGAGTGCAACTCTCAATAGTTTTAATTCAACATTTAAAACGTACATACCTCTCATTACACGATGACAAACAGAATACATATGATAAATTTGAGATTCCAAACCACTCATGTGATCCAACTTGAATTTAATATGAATTAGACCTATATATATATTTGGGTGTTCCTTATCTATATGGGGAAAAAAAATTCAAATATATTTTTGGTCTCACCCCTAAATCGGTGTGTATACATATAATTGTGTATACATCGGTGTGTATACGTAACCGTATCGGTAATGTATACATAAAAATGAACTGCAAGAAATTTTAGGTCAATCAAATAAAGTTAACCCGTGCCGACTTGAAGTTGAACTTTGGTTTCATATGAAATCATCGAAAAAAAAGAAAAATTGTTGCTGCACTGCTATAGATTTTACTCAATTTTGGTGGAAATGTTCTTTAGGGTTCAAAAAGTTAAAATCCACAAGGATTTAATTTTCGCACGCGAGACTTCCGGTCCACTCAAAATAAAGCACTTGAAAAGTCGCAATTTTGTGTTTTATGGTTTTAGCTGTAAAACTTTTTCTATTAAAGATATTGATTCAATCAAGGTGGTATTATAAAGCTGAAAGATGGTAGATTTTAAAACAAAAATAAAAATGTAAGAAACTGTAAGCTGTAAGTAGGAAGCTGTAAGCTGTAAGAAACAAATGGCTATATAATGTTGGCTTCTCTTT
>CAVNZG010001179.1:0-84819 GCA_963693315.1 Diogma glabrata
CTTTAATCTTGTTCGGAATTTTGTTCGGTAATCTTGTTCGGACATTGAATCGTCGTAGTACTCCGATTTTTTCACAGCAAAATCTATTGCCTCTTCTACAATATGACTTGGTTTCAATATAAAGACTAAGTGACTGTATTTTTATAACTAATTGATCAATATTCAAGCTTGTGCTTCGCAATACAATCCAAGCACAATTTATTCGCCTTAAAACATCATTCCAAAACAAAAGATAGCAAAGAAATGTAAAATCATACACAATCACCACGCATAAGGTTCTGTGCAGCGCCTCTAGTGTCTACATTTTCTTGTTGATCACTAATTTCTCAATTGCAGCCACAATCCCATTAAAATTTTCATCCAATACTTTAACTGAAGCATAATGAGCATCCCAACGCGTTGTTGAGAGTCTTTTAAAAGTTGCTTTGCTGTGTTTAACAAGCACTTCCCAGCAGCTAGTCGAAGCAGAAAAAATGTAAAAATTCCACTGTTCCGAAAAATGTTACAAAAGCTACATTTTGTGCAAATGAGGGTTGGTCACATAAATTAATTGAATGATCTATACACCACCAAATATTTCTTTGTTGTTTTTTGCTTTAATAATAGAATTGCACTCCTTCATGTATACCACTCATAACAGCTGTATTATCATAACCTTGGAAACGACAATTCATAACATCTAAACCGTCATTTTCAAGATTTTTAAGAATTTCATCGCTTAAAGCAGCGGCTTTTTTTCCATGTAAAGGAAAAAGTCCAAGGAATACTTCTTTGATTTCCACTTTTCTATCATCAATTTTCACATAACGAATCACTTCTGACATTTGATCAATATGTGAAATGTCAGGTGTGCTATCAAACATAATTCCAAAATATTTATATTTTTTTTTAATATTTAATTCAAGATGTGTTCTTTTAATACTACATCATACTTTGACAGTAGTTTGATTAGTTCTAAGAAATTGCCTTTATTTAAAGGCTTTTTCCTTCATCATATCCACGAAATGCTAGGTTTTCTTTAGATAAAAACAAAGTTGTATGCAATAATCTGGATAAAAGATTTTTCCGCTTCTGTTTTTCATTATGTATTAATAGCAAGACTGCGTCTCCTATCGTTTTATGAACCTCGTTTCCAAAGTTTTCCGCTTTTTAATATTGGGTTATTCTAAAAATTGCGAAACCGTTTTTCAATAAAATTAAAATACATAAATGCAAAAAAGTTCGTGAAAATTGGTATTATGTAATTTTAACTTACAATTAAAACGAATTGAAAAAACTAAAGTCATCCTCAATAATGATAATATGCCCAAAAACCTAAAATTCGTTTTTTCTACTAATATACTCTTCTTATAATATAGTCAAGAACGTAAACGAAATATATCTTATAAAACCTTCTATGTAAAATGTTCAAAATGTTACCATTTACAATCAGTAAGACGAATATCGCAGAAAAAATCCAATTACAATTCGAAATTATTTTACTCCAGGTTTTGTACAATGTGTACAATCCATCCGTTTAAATTCGTCATATTGGAGAGATGTGGAAGATCCGGAATCATATCCATCATATAATTAACTAAATGGAAATTAATCCCAGATTTTGTCCAATTAGTCCCATATCTTCTTATGTATCACAATTAAAAAATGAATTTGATAAACATAAATTCAATTTTTTTTTATTTGGCCAAAGCAATACACTTATGTATTTGACAAATGATTTCTTTATTGCAATATTGCAATGTTATTAAATATTTTTGTCTTATTAAATTTTACCAATAATTTTATAAAACTGAAAACAAACAGACAGGATGAGTATGTATCTACCTATAAAAATTTGTAAAACTATAGTAATGGCATAACTACCATTTTATTCCACAGTAATTATTTATGTGTCCATTCGAAAACGATTCATTCCAATTTACCAGTTTCAAGATAAAGGGAAAAAAATTAATTTGAGATTATTTACAAACATGGTGATTTGATTGTTTATTAGTTTCCTTAGGTGTTTGCAATTAATTTGTTTGAAATGTAAAACATATTAGGTAGTAAGTTTAAGCTGATATTTTAGAAATAATTTTGGAATAGAGACACAATTTTGGAAAAGAACAGAACTCAAGGGTGCCACCCTATCGACACAGGGTGCCACATTATCGACGGAGACCACTTTTCCTATACATTACTCAGCATATGTGTTTTCAGACCTGGTCGTTAAAGAATCATTCTTGCATACTAAATAATGTACCGTAAAAGAAAACGGTTAATATGGTATCTATAGGAATGAATATTCAAAGCTATTGAGTAATTGTGGTGATGGTATTCAATGCTCAACATATTGATTCGATTAAAAAAAAAGAAATACACACATATTGTTGAAATTTTATTTTACGTAATAACTCAAAAATTTTAAAAAGTAGAATAGATCCTTTTTGAACCAATAGGACACATTTATTGGACACATTATAAGTTATCACAATTTATAAATCAAAATTAAATGGATAACCTGGCTAAAATGGTTTCTAAGTGATTTATCGTTGGAAACGATTGAAACGTTGAAAACCATTGTGATGGTTTGTTTAAGTTTTTTTACGGAAGATGCAAACCTCACAAAACGCAGCTTTGAGAACCGCTAATGGATGCCACATTATGGTTCATAAAGACCACCTACAAGAGGAATGGAATATCTTGCCGGTCCGTGAACACAATGAAATGCTATCTAAACAATACATATGGTACTAACTACTACTACAAAGAGCAAAATCTATGCAGATTAAAAACGTGATCTACGCAGGTGAAAAAGTTGAGATTTGAACTTGACCATTTTTGATTTTCCTGAAACTTGTAGTATGGACAAAATAAAAAATACAACTTATTTTACAATTTTTTAAAGTGCATAGTTTGAGCATAGGGGGCGGGGCACCCCAACATGCATGAAAAATGAAAATTCTGCCAATCCGATGTAATTTTGAAATTAAATTGCTCAAGAACGGCTATACCGATTTCAGCAAACTTTTTTTTGTTTGATAGATGATTAGTTAGCCGTTTGAAAAAAAATTAATGAATATTTGTTGTAATTAATTTTTAAATAAAAATATTAAAAAAACTTTTTTAAAGATGGCGCTAGGGTCGAAGATCAACTGGAATTTAATTAATTTTTTTCCTGAAAATAGTTCTATCCTTATTCTAAAATATATCAAATTTACAAAGAAGCGTTAATTTTTGTTCTTGAGATATTTAATTTTAAAGATTTTTAGTACGACTAAAATTCTAATCTTTCATCATTTTTTCGAACTTCAGTGGTTAAAATTTTTTGTTGATAAAAATTGTTCGAAAAAATAATGAACAATTAGAATTTTAGATGGACTAAAAATTTTTAAAATTAAATATCTCAAGAACACGAATTAACGCCTCTTTGTAAATTTGATATACAGGGTGTTTCATAATATTTTTTTTTTTTATTAATTAGTTAGACATGTTTGGCACACTAAATATGAAATATTCTTTGAATATCCGAAGATACCATGTCAACTATAAAGGAAGGAGATGAGGAAAATGGTAGGAATGGGGATATAGGGATGGGGATATAGGGATAGGGATGGTAGGAATGGGGATGTAGGAATGGGGATATAGGGATAACTATACTAATTTTTTAAAATGATGATGGACATTTTCTTTAAATGCCTGAGGGGAAATTCATCGGGAAATACAGAGGAAGGCATTGAGTTCCATAATTTGGCCACTCTATTAAAATAGTCGTTCTGGAAGGACACGGTTCTACAACGAGGTATTTGTACAACAAATGGATGGGATAGCTCGGCAGCTCTTGTTTGTCGATTATACTGCGCACACGATGGAAGGATATTTTAAATTTCCTTAGAGGAGAATTCGCTAAAGTTATATTTATAGTAGATTGACAATTCAGCCACATTTCTTCTGTGCTGGAGTGAATCAAGCTGATCCGTTAGTTCGGTATTACCAATCAACCGTATTGCTTTTCTCTGTACAGAGTCAATACATTTTATTGTTGACTGACAAGCACCTCCACAAACATGACAGCAGTACTCCATACATGGACGAATAAAGGACTTGAAGATTAGCAAAATTTGCTCGGGATTGAAATACTTTTTACATCGACTCAAGAATCCTAATTTTTGCATTGCAGATTTAGCGAGGTTTAACACATGTTTATTCCATTTCAGGTTATTTTGAATATCCACTCCAAGAACTGATTCAACTTCACGCAATTCCTCATGGTTTATTTTAATAGGAAAATTTTTATGTCGCTCTATTCGTGAAAGACGGCATAATTTGATTTTGGTTGGATTAAGTGAAACAAGATTACGATCACCCCATTCCATTATACGCTTCAGATCTTTGTTGATAGAATCAATTAACAGCTTTTTATCAGTGGTAACTGCAGTATGAGATCGAAATTTAGGAGTTGCATGTGATGCATGTAATGTACTGTCATTAGCAAAACTATGGATTGGGTGCACTGTGGAAATAAGTAAGTCATTAATGTATAGAAGAAACAAGGTTGGTGAGAGTGCAGAACCTTGGGGAACCCCAGCATTGGTTGTGAAAATATTGGATGTGATGTGATACCATCTAAATTAACATAAAATTGGCGACCTGTAAGAAAACTATGAATCCATGAGACAGTAAGATGGTCTATGCCATAAGATTTTAATTTAGCTATAAGATTTCTATGCCACACTTTATCAAATGCTTTAGAAATGTCAAGTGAAATACTGAATGTTTCACCGTGGTTTTCCAGCGATTTGTTCTAGAGATGGGATACGTAGGCTAACAGATCACCTGTTGCATGACTTCTACGAAAACCGAAAATCATCAATAATTCGGGACATTTCCAAATAATCTATCAAATTGTAGTTAACATATTTTTCAAATATTTTAGCTAAAACCGACAGAATTGCAATTGGTCTATAATTGTTAGGGTCTATCTTACTGTCTTTCTTTGATATGGGTTGAACGCTGGCCAGCTTCCAAGAATCGGGAAATAATCCGGTTTTATAAGATAAATATAAAACTTTTGTTAAAATTGGAGCTAGTTGTCTAGCAAAGTTTTTAAGAATGAGGGGTGGAATAAAGTCGGGGCCAGCAGATTTTTTGATATTGATAGAAAGAAGCATTTTCCGTACAATATTGCAACGAAAAATAATTGGTTTCATTTTCGTTACAACTGGGGGAATGAGTGTAGGAGAATGGGGGGGTTCAACTATGTTTGAGTTTTCTGCGAAAATACGACCTAAAAGATCCGCCTTCTCTTTCGAGTCGCTCACGGGAATGTCATTCAGAACTAAGGTTGGAATAGAGGATCGAGTAAAATTGCTCTGGACTGATTTAACTGCCTGAAAGAAACTACGTGAGCCAGATGGGTGCTCGGCGAATTTCTTTGCTTTGTTCTGGATAAACGCGTCTTTATCCAAGTCTATTTTGAATTTACTAATATTTCTGGCTTGCTTATACGCGCTATGGGTTTCAGGTGTTTTATTAGCGTTATACGTCTTGAATGCTTTGCGTTTATTCCTCACTGCCTCATCAACATCCCGTGTGAACCAAGGCTCAGTTTTAGGAGTGATTAATCGATTTGGAATAAACCGCTGCATTCCTTCTTTTATGATTTCAGCAATTCTTATTGCCGATGTGCTAGGATCTTGATCAACACAACAAATAGTTTTCCACGGTGTTTCATCATAAAAGTTTCTCAGTCCCTCCCAGTCAGCGCGTTTATAGTTCCAAACGCGACGAGGATTTGCTTTAATTTGTGTCGGTGATGTAAATTGCACTATTGCTGATACACAGTTAAAAATAAGCTGAATATGTAATGCAAATTGCTATACATATAGGTCCTACGGAAGTCTCCATTATAAAACAATGCAAAGCTTGCTTAAAAAATAAATTTAATGCTCTTTGCATTGGCAAGTTGTTTTCAAACTTCAAGCGTAGCAAGTGGTTTTCAGTGGTTTTCACCATTAGTATAAAAAATAAATTATGATGGTGAGTTGTACTAAAATTTGTGATTTTGCATTAGAATTAGTTTTAATGCAACATTTGCTTTACAATGTAATAATAACTTGCTATACATAACCCATATTGCACAGCTTGTATTAAAAATTGCAGTAACTTTTTCAACTGGGTATTAGTAAATGGTCCGATGTTCCGAGGGGTTGTTCAACTTTTGTCTTCATAGTATCTGGTTCGTTTGTCAAAAACAGATCCAGCAAATTATTGTTATGATGTGAATTGTCTGTGATTCTAGTGGGACACTCTATCATTTGCGTCAAACCGTGATAATCTGCGAGTATCAGTTCGGTTTGTCTTCCTACGTCATCAGTGCACGATGAATACTTAAGCCATTCTTTATTATGAATGTTAAAGTCTCCAAGAATGAACAGTCTTGCTTTGGGGTAGTCCGTGGTAATCTTGTCTAGATTAGCCGATATTTTATCGAAAAAGGGACATCCTGGGGGAGAATTTGGGGATCTGTATAATCCTATTATAAACGTAGTTTCATCAACACCTGAGATCTTCAGTGCTATAGAATTATGGTGCTTAGAGTTCAACTCGTAGGCCTTAATTCTCCTACATGAAAGTGAATCTCGAACATACACACAGACACCATGCTTGTTATAAAAGGAATGTTCCAATTCGTATCTAGGTATCCGGTATTTATCGAGATCCAATTTCGATGCTTTGCCACTAACAATTGTTTCGGTAATAAACAATATGTCAGGTTTATTTTTTTCGATGTAGTGATGAACCACGTTTAGATTCGAATTGAGACCTCTTATGTTGGTGAAGTCAATGCTAAGCTGTTGGTTCACTCTGCTGCCTTTTTGTTGAGACAAAGACTTCCCTTTGACATTGCAGGTATAGATACTGAAATCCGGCCAGGCCTAAATTTCAACACTACACAGTACAAAAGAAACTGGGTATCTCTGTCACAAAAACACGATAGCAGGTTTCATGCAAACGTAGCACGATAAGAGAAAAGCAAAAAAAAAAATGGGGACACAAAAGACGCTAACGAAATTGAGGAGTACAAATAAAGGGTTAAATTTGAAATTCCCACTAACAACTAAATCGAAATTTTACATTCCCTGTTACCAAGCAATATAAAACAAATTTATGCTTTAAAATAATAAATAAATTTATTACATCAAAGCAATAAAAGGTAAAATTTGACCTGCCTATCTGGTAACAGCAAATATAAAATACCAAATGCCTCCGTTCTTCAACAATTTTATTTTCATAAACACTAACACAAACACTATAACAAACACTTATTTTTCTATTTTCGATTATTTTTTTTTCCTTTAAATAAACACTAACACAAACACTATAACATACAGTTATTTTTCTGTTTTCGATTATTTTTTTTGTTTTTTGTGTTTTTTCCTATAAAATTTAGGAGACAACCTTCTTCGTCTGATTCTGGTTGACTAATATATACGCAGGACTTCAGGATGTGATAGCTCGGCCAAAAATATGAAAAAAAATTACCTGTAACTTACCCTCTAAAATGCACCAATTTCGAGATTGAAAAAAAATCGTTTTTTGCGAATATCTCCGGAACCGTTTATCGTGCAGAAAACAGCTTTCGTTAGCATTTTCTACTCATAATAAGCTATGTTTTGTGCGGAATTTTTTTTAAAGTCTTAATTGGTGAAGGTTTTGAAGGGGTAATGGGCGTTTTTCTCGCCAACTTCTACGCTACTAAAAAAAGTAAGGTTTTGAGACGCTTATTTGAACCGCCAATATTTTCTACACAAAAAAGTTACTCAAGGTTATAAGCTCTAAAGTAGACCGTTTTCGAGAAAAATCAACTTTTATGTTGAAAAACATAGTCAATTTTTTTTAAGTCTTTAAGTTTTTTTAAGTTTCCAGCAACACCCACTACCACTTCAAAACCTTCACCAATTAAGACTTAAAAAAAAAATTCCGCACAAAAAATAGCTTATCATGAGTAGAAAATGCTTACGAAAGCTGTTTTCTGTACGATAAACGGTTCCGGAAATATTCGCAAACAACGAATTTTTTTTTTCAATTTCAACACCCTGTATCTCGAAAAAGGTGCATTTTAGAGGGTAAGTTACGGGTAACTTTTTTTCATATTTTTGGACGAGGTATCACATCCTGCAGTCCTGCGCATATATTATGAAACACTCTGTATTTTAAAGTAAGGATAGAACAACATTTAAAAAAAAAAGTTAAAATTTAATTGATTTTAACATTTTTTGTTAAGTTGTTTGAAAAAATGATGAAAAATTAGAATTTTAGTCGTACTTAAAATTTTTAAAATTAAATATCTCAAGAACAAAAATTAACGCCTCTTTGTAAATTTGATATATTTTAGAATAAAAATAGAACTATTTTCAGGAAAAAAATTAATTAAATTCCAATTGATCTTCGACCCTAGCGCCATCTTTAAAAAAGTTTTTTTAATATTTTCATTTAAAAATTAATTACAAAAAATATTAATTAATTTTTTTCAAACGGCTAACTAATCATCTATCAAACAAGAAAAAGTTGGCTGAAATCGGTATAGCCGTTCTTGAGCAATTTAATTTCAAAGTTACATCGGATTGGCAGAATTTTCATTTTTCATGCATGTTGGGGTGCCCCCTGTGCTCAAACTATGCACTTTAAAAAAATTGTAAAATAAGTCGTATTTTTAATTTTGTCCATACTACTTATATGCCAAGTTTCAGGAAAATCAAAAATGGTCAAGTTTTCACAACTCGGTCTAGAACACGTTTTTCTTCTGCAATGACATCCTGTTAATGGCGTCACCACCTAGAATCATAAGAAAAACTGCTAAGCTCTTTCAAACCGATGTTAGAGAAGATCCAAAAAACCAGGAGCACCAATGAGCTTACATATAGAAAAGGTTTAAAAAGGCTTCATCATACTAAAGCGGTAGAAGAAACAATAAACAACAACCATTCATCATTCGGAGTCAGACGAGTCGACGTCTCCTAAATTTTAAAATAAAAAGAACAAAAAACAAAAATAATCGAAAATAGATAAATAATAGTGTTATAAGTGTTAATAAGTGTTTGTAAGTGTAGTAGCTAATAAGTAAATAAGTGTTATAGTGTTTGTGTTAATGTTTATGAAAAATAAAAGTGTTGAAGAACGGACGCGTACAATTATATAATTGGTGAGATTGTTCTTTATTAAAAAATTAGTTGGTATTTTGTGTTCACTATTACCAAGAGGTAGGCAGGTAAAATTTTACCTTTTATTGCTTTGATGTAATAAATTTATTTATTATTTTAAAGCATTTGTCTTGATAATAGAAACCCAAAAGTTTTGTTTTAGTTGTTAGTGATTTTTTTTGGATTGCCTGGGTTTTTTTTTTATTTGAAGTTTTGTGACATGATCTAGCTCCTCCCACCTCGGACTTATTTTAGGAGTTGGAAAATATCAGTTAGTTGATTATGAAATGTTTTTTTTTGACAAAAGTTAGGAATTTCGAATTTAACCCTTTATTTGTACTCTTCAATTTTGTTAGTGTATTTTGTGTCCCCATTTTTTTTTTGCTTTTCTCTTATCGTGCTATTGTTGCATGAAATCTGCTACCGTGTTTTTGTGACAGAGATACCCAGTTTCTTTTGTACTGTTTAGTGTTGAAATTTAGGCCTGGCCGAATTTCAGTAGCTATGCCTGCAATGTCAAAGGGTAAGTCTTTGTCTCAACAAAATGGCCGCAGAGTGAACCAACAGCTTAGCATTGACTTCACCAACATAAGAGGTCTCAATTCGAATCTAAACGAGGTTCATCACTACATCGAAAAAAATAAACCTGACATATTGTTTCTTACCGAAACAATTTTTAGTGGCAAAGCATCGAAGTTGGATCCCGATAAATACCGGATACCTAGTTACGAATTGGAACATTCCTTTTATAACAAGCATGGTGCCTGTGTATTTGTTCGAGATTCACTTTCATGTATGAGAATTAAGGCCTACGAGTTGAACTCTAAGCACCATAATTCTATAGCACTGAAGATCTCAGGTGTTGATGAAACTACGTTTATAATAGGATTATATAGATCCCTAAATTCTCCCCCAGGATGTCCCTTTTTCGATCAAATATCAGCTAATCTAGACAAGATTACCACGGACTACCCCAAAGCAAGACTGTTCATTCTTGGAGACTTTAATATTCATAATAAAAAATGGCTTAAGTATTCATCGCGCACTGACGACGTAGGACGACAAGCCGAACTGATACTCGCAGATTATCACGGTTTGACGCAAATGATAGTGTCCCACTAGAATCGCAGACAATTCACATCATAACAATAATTTGCTGGATCTGTTTTTGACAAACGAACCAGATACTACGAAGACAAAAGTCGAACAACCCCTCGGAACCTCGGACCATTTACTAATATCAGCAATAGTGCAATTTACATCACCGACACAAATTAAAGCAAATCCTCGCCGGGTTTGGAACTATAAACGCGCTGACTGGGAGGGACTGAGAAACTTTTATGACGAAACACCTTGGAAAACTATTTGTTGTGTTGATCAAGATCCTAGCACATCGGTAATAAGAATTTCTGAAATCAACCACTAAATTGTTCCATTTTTTCACGTCCAGTGAACGAACGTAAAAAAGAAATTGAGTTGTAGTAGAAAAAAAATCTAGGACGCCTCACATTTTTGTCGTTCTATTTAAAATTTTAATTTAAATAGATTTACTTTACCTAAAAGGGACACGGATATTATTCAAAACAAAAATTTCTTAATTCTGAAAATCTTAACGAAGAAAATTAATATATTCTCAGTAACATGTTTTGAATTCAAACGGATTTGTGCCATGAATTTCTCTTAAACGCATCTTTTTTATTTGTTTCTTAGCAAGTCGCAACTATTATTAGTTTCTATTCAGCAAAATCTTCTAACAAAAATTTCTGCGACTATATTTTGATGAAATTTTATTTTCCCGTTATAAAATTTCATAAAAAATAACAGAAACTATTCCGATTTTACTAAATAAATCTCATTATATAGTAACATTAGCGAGCGCTAGTCCAATTCCGTTGTAATTTTATTTTTGAATATTGGTGTGTTTGGTTTTCTCGATTGTTTGAATTCTTTTTATGGAAAAAGTGCGGTATTCCGGTAAGTTTTATTAGCATTTTCCTGCATAGGAGAGAATAAACAGTTTTATTTAGTATTACATTATTAAAGACTTGGCATTTGTAGATGAATCCAAACACGAGTACAAAACGATCGGTTGAAAGTGAACATCGTTTGATTCAAGAAAAATGGGAGCTTCAATATTTTTGTTGTTCAAGAAAAAACTAAAATATTCTGTTTGATATGTGGTCAAACTATTGTGGTGTGCAAGGAATACAATATAAAAAGACATTACGATACCATTCACAATGAAGAATACAAAAACATCGTAGGAAAAATGCGGGAAAAGAAGTTATTCGAATTAAAGAAAGGTCTTTGAAAACAACATAACATTTTCATTAGGCCAATCGCAGAAAACGTTGCCGCTGTTGAAGCTAGTTATCGGTTATCGCATGCAATTGCAAAAAAATCAAAACCCTTTATGGAAGGCGAGTTCATTATTGAATGTTTAGTAATAGCAGCTAAAGAGTTATACCCAGATATGGTAAAAAAATTTAAAGGCATAAGCTTATCGCGAAATACAGTTGCGAATAGAATCACCGATATGGCTTCTAATTAAAGCGGTCAACTTCGCTCAGTTGTATTGAATTTTGAAATGTTTTCAATTGCAATCGACGAGAGTACTGATTTATTAGATTTGGCTCAGTTAGCCATTTTTATTTAAGGATGTGATAGTAATATGACAATAACCGAAGAACTGTTAGAAGTAATTTCAATGACTGGTACCACAACTGGAGATGATATTTTCGAAGTACTTATGATTGCTATTATAAAATATGATCTTCCAATGGAGAAGCTGATGTCTTTGGCAACTGATGGGCTTCTATGAAAGGAGCTACACGTGGTGTCGTCGGCAGACTAAAAGGTTATGTTAAAACCCAACATAATACATCTTTTCAACACTTCCATTGCATTATCCACCAGTAAGTTTTATGTTCAAAAGTAATCAAAATTGATCATGTATTTAAAAAAGTTACTAAAATCGTTAATTTTATTCGAGCACGTGGCTTAAATCATCGGGAATTTACGTCATTTCTTGTCATATTATACCGTCAAGATTTGTCATATTATACTGAAGGCCATTGGCTTTCGAGTCATAAGGTTTTAAGAAGATTTTTACAGCTGTTGGACGAAATCGTGCTCTTTTTAGAAATTAAAGATTGTGACTGCACTGAATTGAAAAAAGTTGATTGGATACAAGATTTGGCTTTTTCAGTTGATATTACTGGCCATCTCAGTCAACTCAATCTTCAGGGTGAAAACATGTTCATAACCTCGTTGTATAGTAGTAAAAAAAAAAAAAAAAAAAAAAAAAAAAAAAAAAAAAAAAAAAAAAAATATGAACCAAAATCAAAATCACAATAACAACGGTACTTTTCAGCACCATAAGACAAAAAATATTGGACCTTCAGTCCGTATTTTGCAATTGAACATTGAAGGCATAAGCAAGTCAAAAACTGAACATTTACAAAGATTATTAAAAGATTACGACATCGACGTTATAATTCTGCAAGAAACGCATGCAGCAGATGAAGCGCAACTTACCTCTAGAGGAAACATTGTTGGTTACAAATTAATTAGTGCTATTTACCATCAATCATATGGATCTGCCACGTATGTTAAGTCAGAAATCCTGAACTGCACGCACGTACTTACACAGACGGACAACGATATACATCTTATTGTTGTTGATATATCGGACACGAAAATTGTAAACGTATACAAGCCTCCAAATACAGGATGGCCAGCTGCTACTCTACCATTATTTTATCATCCAGCAATATATGCTGGTGACTTCAATAGCCATCACACTCAGTGGTCCTACTCAAAAAATAATACCAATGGCGTGCAACTGACCGACTGGGCGGATGATAACAACATGTTCCTGGTATATGATGCGAAAGACTTGAAAACCTTTAGATCTGCAAGATGGCGACGTGATTACAATCCCGACCTCTGTTTTTCCACAAAAAACGAACAACGTAACCCTATTCCAATATCTAGGGCTGTCTTACAAGGTTTTCCACGCTCTCAGCATCGTCCAGTAATTCTTGAGGTAGGAATCCAAATTCCACTCGTTAACTCTACTCCTCAACCTAGATGGAATTTTAACAAAGCTGATTGGGATAAATATAGGATGAAGTTGTATGCAGTGATTCGCTGGATTCAACCCATTCCTAAAAATTACGATAGATTTGTTGGAGCCATCATCTCAACTGCAAAGAAATGCATCCCAAGAGGCTTTCGTGAAGAATATATTCCTGGCTGGAGTAAAGAGAGCGATATATTATATGAGGAGTACCTTAGTAGTGGTGAGACAGACGTGGCTGATGACTTAATATACTCACTGGACGCCGCGAGAAAACAAAAGTGGATTAAGGCTGTTGAAAACATTGATTTTTCCCATTCAAGCAGGGAAGCATGGAGTCTCCTTCGGAAACTGGGTGGCTCAAACTCAATTACTCGTGCTAACAACGAAATAAATCCAGAGGACATCGCAAATCACATAGTAAATATGTCTCGTGCTTCTATTAATCGCCTTCATAAGAGAACAATTAAACGCAAACTAAGAGAAATGAAGCGCAATTGCTCGTCTCCATCGAAGTATGCGAACTCTTTTAGTAGCGAAGAACTAGAATCAGCTCTGTCCCAAACAAAAAACGGAAAAGCAGCTGGCTACGATGGCATTTTTCCAGAATTTCTTAAGAATGCTGGAAAAAATGTAAAACAGTGGCTAACTAAATTTTTCTCGAATGTCCTAGAAACCGGCAACCTACCAAAACATTTTAAGACTACGAAAGTGATAGCGATACTTAAGCCAGGTAAACCATCCAATGAACCAGGAAGCTATCGCCCGATTGCCCTTTTGAGCACCTGCTATAAATTGCTAGAACGGCTCATATACAATCGTATCGCACCGATATTGAATGACCAGATCCCAGTCGAACAAGCTGGTTTTCGTCCCAATCGCAGTTGCACTGACCAACTGCTCGCTCTAACATCCTATATCGAAGCTGGGTATCAAAAACAACTAAAAACAGGCGCAGTATTCATCGATCTTACTGCAGCATATGACACGGTCTGGCGAATTGGGATTATATATAAGCTGTTCAATGCAATACCTTGTAGCACCATCTCGCGTTTAATTAACAACATGCTGAGTAATCGTGTATTCACAGTTCATCTAAATAATTCCTGCAGTAGGTCTAAAATGCTTAACAATGGTTTACCACAGGGTTCCGCCCTGGCGCCATTACTTTTTAATCTGTACATTCATGACATTCCTGACACAACATCAAAGAAATTTGGGTACGCGGATGATTGGACCCTGGCCACTCAAAACAAAGACATGGGTGTTTTGGAGGATTTGCTCTCAACTGACCTAGCTATAATGAATGACTATTTTCGAACGTGGAGTTTATTTCCCAATCTAAGTAAAACCGAGAGCTCCTGTTTCCACTTAAACAACAAACTGGCAAAACACGAACTATCAGTGTTATTTAACGGCACTGTCATTAAATACAATCAACAGCCAAAGTACCTGGGCATTACTCTCGATAGAACTCTTTCTTTTAAACTCCACCTAGAAAATACGTCACAAAAACTTAAAACGAGAAACAATATATTGCACAAACTGGCAGGCTCTACATGGGGTGCTACTCCAGCTACCCTCCGAACAACTGCTCTAAGTCTGGTTTACTCAGTGGCTGAGTATGGCGCACCAGTCTGGTTGAATAGCACACATACTCAAAAAGTTGACTGTCAGCTGCATGCTACGATGCGTACTATAAGTGGTACTATCAGATCCACCCCTTTGCCTTGGCTCCCTGTGTTAAGCAATATCGCTCCACCTGCACTCAGACGCTCGCATGCTCTCATGCGTGAACATAAAAAGGTAACCAACAACACCACGTTACCCTTGCACGAATATTACGGTGACCACACTCGTTGTCGATTGAAGTCAAGAAAGCCTCCACATAAAACTTCAGCAACCTGCTGGCAACTGATTTTAATATCTTGGATGCCTGGGACACCTCCTGGCAACATTACAACACAACTGGCCTTTCTATTACTAACCCGACTTCTACCCAACCTGGTTTCGATTTGCCACGTCATACCTGGACTACATTAAACCGAATAAGAACGAACCATGGACGTTGTGCTGATTCTTTCTACAAGTGGGGCATTTCAGAGTCCCCTGAGTGTGACTGCGGCGCTCCACAACAAACTATAAAACACATTGCAACTGTGTGTCCAATTCGACGTTACAATGGCAACATCTCAGACATCCATTTGGCAACTCCCGATGTAGTAGCATGGATAGACTCGCTCGATGTAAACATCTAATGTTCAAATGTACTGCCCAATGTTCAAATATTTTACTTTTTAATTTACTTAAAAGACACGCAATCAAATCGATTGTAAGTTCATTTAATGTGTATCCATGTATTGTTTTAGGTGGATTTCATAGAGGAGTCTACCTATTTTTAAGTTTAATTTTTTAATGTGTCACAAAAAAAAACCATACGCTAAATAAAAAAAAACCTCGTTGTATGACCAAATAAATTAATTCAAACAAAAGATACACTTGTGGAAAGCACAATTGAAAAAAGAAAATTTGTACAATTTTTCTAGTTGTAAGACTCTTTTGCTTAAACATCCAGAGTTAAAATTTGAAAACTATGAAAAACAACTGAAAATGTTGGCAGACGATTTCGAAAAGAGGTTTTCAGATTTTTAAAATAGTCATTTCAATATTTTTTGCTCTCCGATGTCTGTTGACATTGACAATATTGAGGAAAATTTGCAAATGGAATTTATAGAACTACGATGCGACACGTTATTGAACCAAAAATATAAGGAAATTGGTATTCCAGAGTTTTATGAGTATTTACCTGCAGGCCGTTTCCCTGGTATTCGAAATTTTGTTATACGCATATTATCCATGTTTGGTAGCACGTATATTTGTGAACAACTTTTTTCACAAATGAAGATAAATCAAACTTCGCAGCGAACAAGGTTGACTGAAGAACATTTAGCATCAATATTAAAAATTACAATAAGCCAAAAACTAATACCAGATTTTGATGAACTAAAAATTAAAAGCTGTGCATTCTATCAACCAAAAAAACCTGAATTAAAAGAATTAATAAATATATTTCTATGAGAATTAATGAATTTCTATATAAAATTTTTGTTTTGTTTTCTTTATGGTCGATTATATTCAATCAACCCACAAATTTAAATTTTTAAAAAAAACCAAATTAATTGTGGCCCGCTTAAGGATTTGGAAAACAATTTTCAAAAAATTTGGCCCGAGTACCGAAATGAGTTTGACATGTCAGGCATGTCTAGATATTCATTAAAATTATAATTAAGGAATACTTTTTGCAAAACTAAGGAGCATGTTTGAAATTGGACTGTGATTGTGTAAACAGTTTAAATCGGAATGCGATAGTCTTAACAGCCAGCGAAAAATTAAAAAATTATTTTTGGAAGCTGCAGAGTTACAAGAATTCTGATTAAGTTTTGGCTACAAAAATAATAATTAAAGAAAACATTTTTTGACCTCATGGAAGCAATATTCAAAATGGAAACATGATCAAACATACTTTGTTTAAATTATATTTATATATGCTGGTACATGAATTTCTCGAATAATGGCAATTAATAAAAACGTTTAGCTCCTTTTGTGTTTACCGATTTTCGTTGGCGTTTGGTTGGAAATGAAATTAAAAAATAACTCATGTAGCGCCAAAAACACAAAACTGAAGATCGAAACCGCGTCATTGCAACAAAACCATACTCGACCTTTTTTTAATATCTTTAATTTTTTATTAATGTTTTTCAGAATTTTAGTTTTTTTATATACAAAACACATTTTTAAATTTTATTTAATCATATAATGTTGTTCTATCACTCATTCTAATTTGTATATTATTTTATAATTTAAATTAAATCTTTTTGTTATGATTTTGTTTGTTAATTCAACTTTTCGTTTTAGCTCAAATTATATTAATGATTTATATATCAAATTTTATTAATAATAATAACTTTTATAAATTAATTTTAATAATTATTTTTACATTTTTGTATATATATAATGTTTAGGGTTTATATATTTTAAATTATAAGTAAGTTATATATGTATATAAATTTGATGAATTTTTATAATCAAAATTTTTAATTTAAATAAATTATGTACACTGACTTGACACCACATTGAAATTTATACATAGAATTTGTTTATTTATTTTTATTTATATTTTTAGTTTTCATTTGGCAGTTGTTAAATAAATTTATTTATATTTCATTTAAAAACATATTATTTCAAATTATGTTTAAATAAAGAGTCAATAATGTTTGTTAGAAGGAACTGGTCAGTTTCCCCATATACATATATTGCAGAATTAATTAAACATGTTATAAATTAATCAGAATTAGAGATTGACTAGAAGAGTCATTAATAATATTATATAATAGCTTAGATATTTATTGCTATAAATTAAATCTTTTTGATTAAATTTGTATAAAATGTGGATCTTAGAAGTGAATTAGAAAAAGTTGCAGTCCAAACTAGATGCTACATGAAGTCGTTGTAACGAAGGTTTAGATATTGAATCAAATTGTATAGTTGTTTTATATTTAATGGTTGGTAGTAGATCAACAGGTTTAACAAATATTTATGTAAAACGAATCTAGTCTTAGATCAGGAGAGTTAATTCATAATGCAAATATCAATTATCAAAATAAAAACATTTATCAAAGAATTTTATTTGATTAGACAAATAAAAATAAGAAATGCGTGTTAACTTGATTTTCTTTGGTTAGTAATCTTAAAACAAAATTGGATGTTCTATATCGCAGTTTAGAAAGTTAGCACGGAGCAAACAAAATGGTCTTTTCATGGATTTAGTTCCATATTTTGGAGCCGTATTCAAACAATAAAAACAAAATCTACAATTTTTCGAACATCAGAATTTCTATCTTTATCGAATGAACAAACTGGCGTTCCAAGCAACGAAATTATAATCTGAAGCATTAGAGGAGCGCATCTACTGGAATTTTAATCTTCTTTGTGATTACTACTACTGTTCAGAATAGAAACAGTCTTTTGTACATTAATAAGTTAATATTCATGGAAATGCCCGAAATTTAAATAAATTGAACGCAATAACCAGCGAAGAATTGCAATAAACAAGTAAAGAGCAAATATTTTTTAAAAAGTTTAATTGTTATTAAACCCTAGATCAATGATTTTTATTGGAAATGATTTGAAAACATGAAACCTAAGATATGCATACCATTTAACAATTTAACAAAAAAATGGTTTGACGAAAACCCAATCTAATATTAGCTAAAATAATTCTATATATGATTTGTGTTTGAATTTAATTTCTTAATTTTTTGATGTTTCATACTACAAAAAAATTTAATAAAAAATCACCTTTAACTAACGAACTTTTAAAATTATTAAAAGAAAAAAAAAAACTAATAAATATCGATTATAAAAAACTTTGGTAACATAAATTGTTTTAATTTAAATATTTGAAAATGATGTTATAAATTTTAGAAATTTAATTTAATTTTAAGAAAAGGGGAAAACAAATTAAACAACGATTTGATATTTGTAAATTTAAAGTAAAACATAAAAACAAACGAAAAAAGAAAAACGTAAAAAATTTTCATCTGAACCAAAGCTTTAGCCTCAATGCATCAACACCATTTAAATAGTAATGAAATAATCTTTTATCTCTAACAAACCCTAAATTTTCATACAACCTCAAGGCAGGTATATTTGTTATTTCCGTTTCTAGTACTACCTCGTCTGCGTTGTCATTAAGCATTGCCTGCAATTAATAAAAATTAAGTTATAAATAAATTCAACTATTATAGTTTTTACGTTTAGGTTCATGATCGAAAACAAAACTAATTATGAAATTATATAATTATTAGTTCCACTTAAAAAACAAACAGGAATAGGCACAACATATTCGCCATCAGATTCTAACTTAAGAGTGCTAATAAATAAAATTAATTTAAAACGCTTATTTTTGCGACTGAAAATTGACATTATCGATAACTTATAGGGAACTTAGAACTCGCTAAGTCAACTTGTGTACTTTTTGCTAGTTTTAACAGTTTTAGATATAACCATTGCGACGAAACGAAGAATCCACTCTATCCTATCGCGCAAATGCATTTTGACATGCATTTAATTGAATGTTTGTGTAACATATTGGAAGCAAAAGTTTAGCAAAAAGTTTGTGTCTTGTATAAGGTAGAACTCCTTCCAAACACATTTAAAACCTATAACTGTCGAGTACAGCCTAAAACCAGAACGGGGCGGGAATATAGCACAAAACACAGCAAGATTACCATAAATTTGTACGACTAGATAATATCGCTTAATTTTAAGACGGCATAAGATGCTATAAAATACGAATGTTACTCCCACCAAAGTTGACTTTTTAAATGAAGAAATGAGCATGGCACCTCCTTCGTCCTAGTGGTGAAAGTGTAGTGGTGGATTTTTCTGACGATATTATCAGCTTTCCACTTCTAAACCATTCATTAGAGTTTAGATATTCGTTCAGCTTATTGGTGTGTTGTTCTAGATTGCTTCCTGTGGCAAGGACCGTGCAGTCGTCACCATATGATATGATGGTTATACCTTCTGGTGGAGTAGGTAGACTGCTAAGGTAGAGGTTAAAAAGTGACGGTGAGAGAAATACACCTTGTGGTACTCTTTTTCTTAGTACATTCATTTTTGATTTGCAATTTCTGAAATCAACATATGTATGGCGGCGGATGACGGCTCCTGAAGTAGTTACAAAACCAGGGCTTTATTATGCCTGGGAAGTTGGTATTTAGAATGTCATTTAGTAGTTCGGCGTGAGACACTGTGTCAAAACGCTTTTGATAAATCAAGTGCGACTAATATTGTTCTTGCACATTACTGTTTTTGGTTCAGACCGACCATCGCTGCTTTGATATTTAATTTTGTGGAGGGTGGTAGTTTAGTTTAGTCGGTTGTGAACTATTGAGGAAAGTTGGAGACATCAATTTGATCAGCAATATTCTGACCTCGCGAGTTCAGGTGACAGTGCCGTAGATCGTGCCATCGATATTACCGATTTGTGGCTTATCTCTGACATCAAAGGGTTTAGCAGCTTTCACAATGTCCATTGGTAGTGAAAGGATAGCATTGCATGGATGACGATGATATTTTTACCAAGTCCATATTATTTAGTCTAATTTTATCTATAGCAGTAAGTTGATTAAAATGAATTCGGGTTATATTTATTTGGGGCCCGATTGGCAAACGTGTATTTGTAATACTGTGATAAATGAAAGCACATACCATGCTGGAGCTTAAAAGCTGATTCGTTGATTCGATGGGATCTTGACGAAACTTTGGTATATTATGATTCAGATTAACACGAATATGAAAGATCAAGATTCATTTCAAAATTGGAAAAAATGGCGGGTAGTCTCCCGAACACGGAAGAATCTTCTTCTTTGAATCTTCAATAACTTTTAATCCTGGCTTCAATCATATTAAAACTAGGTATATAAAGTTTTAGTACTGTTTCCAATATTTCTGCGTTCCAACTTCTGATTTGTTACTTCCGGTTCCAAAAGATTTTTTTAATATTTTTTTCAGGTGTTTAACCTTACTATAGTCTATAGTTACAAATCAAATTTCATTAAACGTTGGTAAAAGATTTCAATCAATATGAGAAGGATTTTATTAGCTTTTGAGATACATTTGATAAATGGTTGAGATCACCATACAACAGGCGATTTTTTCACTATGTTTTTATGTTTGCTGTATCCCATTTGTTTGTGAATTAATTTTTATGACACTTTGACAAAAGATGAAAATATATATGGCAAGGAGACAAGTAAAAAACAAAGGTGCGGAGGGCCGCTGGAATCCTGTTTTTTTAAAGTTCTGTAGTTAATAATCGATTTGGATGAAACTTGGTACATAAACATTTAATAAAATTCAAAAGAGTTCCGCATCTCAACTCCCGATTTTTCACTTCCGGTAAAATTTTTTATTGCATGTTTTTCAATTTCAATTAGCGTGAGAAGATAATGATCAGCTTTTGGAACACAACGACCAAAGTGTCGAGGTCCATCATGCAACTGCTGACTTTTCTCACCTTGTTTTAGAATGTTGAAAGCATACAGAATTAATTATTAATTAATCAGAATTAATTATTCTTTAATAAATCTTGATGCCACTTTGACAAAAGATGGATATTTGAATGACAAAGAACTGGTTAGCTCTTACATTACATCAGCTCCTGATAATTGATTTTGATTGAACATGGTAAATATACTATACATGGTAAGTATAATTTGTAACAGTGCTGCATCCCAACTTACGACTTGCCACTTTCGGTAAAAATTTTGTTTTACTTTTTCTATCCGTAGAACAGAGTTTATGTCTGTTGGTATACTACAACTTTTTTTAATTAACTAATTTTGATGAAACTTTAGCAAAAGGTACAGATTTATATGAGAAGGTAGATAAGCGTTTGAGCAATGGTAGGCAAATTAATTGGGGCTCCGCACCTGTTTTTATAAATAGAAATACGCGAAATCTATAAACATAGTTAGTCATTAGTTGAATTATTTGATGGATATACACTTAACTATATATCCCGAAAAACTTACTATATATCCCGAACATTTTTTTTCCAGAGCTGTGGTGAAGTCAGTCTATATATCGTCTATATAGCGTCGCCAATATATTTTTTATATTAATTGTTGCGAAGCAAGAAAAACTCCAAATCAATTACTCTACATTTAAATCCATTAAATCTTAATCCGGAAGAGGGCGTTTTTAAGTTTGTCACGCTACCACTAATTTAATTTTTGACCTTTGGTCTCTGTGTTTAAATGAAGACCGTGTTTAAATGAAGACCGATGCTTGTCCTTAAACCAATTTTATTTTTGTTTAGATGTGTCTGTTAAAATTTAGCCCAAACAACCAAACTGTCGAGATTGTTGTCGCACTGATAAAATGCAATAAGGTTTTTTTGTCCGAACATTATAGAAATGAAAGAATTTGTAGGAATCAAGTATCAGAAGTCTTCAACCAACACAAAATTTAAGAAGCGTTCATCAAAGAGGCTATGTTGTGCAACCTTTAGCTATTACAATATATTTATGTGTTGTTACACAAAACATTTAGTTAAAAAAAGGTAGTATTTTTGAACATTTTTAAAAAGGTAACATTTTTGAATTAAACACGTTTATCCAATAATAAATCTTTGTGGGTAATATAGATAATAAAGTTTTGAAACAGTAAAAAAATTATAGTCTCTGGGCCCACGCCGATTTCATGTGATCATTACCGCATATTTTATACTTCGTGAGGCGGCTGTCCTTGACGAGTCCGAAAATTTTTGTTCTGCCATTTTTCTTGTTTCGGCCGCTATTTCGTCGTTCGGCAAGCTCCCAAAAATGCCGATTGCCCAGGATTTTGTAAATTTTTTTAACTATGGAGGTTGGAAATTTGTTTAAGAACACGAAGGTAACCTTGTTCGACAAAAATTTGCCTGCTAATGTCTAGTCCGACAACCCAAACATACCAAAATGTCAGTTATCGGACGGACTCGACAATAGCAGACACATTAAAAAAAATGTGGTAGCAAATTTACAAGATCACGGGCAATCGGCATTTTTCGGAGATTGCCTAGCGAAAAAGCGGCCAATTTGAGGAATCGTTTTCGGACTCGTCAAGGGCAGGCGCCCAGGGACTTTAGATTATTTTTCAAATAGAGGATTATAATCTGGTTACCAAATAAAGTAATAATTATACACACATATTTACCTGAATTGCTTTTTGTACTAAATTCGTTCCTATTTTTAATTTACGATAATCCTTATCAACTGCCAACATTGCGATGTATCCTCTTTTGACACTATGACGATGCATATCCAATTTGCATACAATTGCACCTACACATTTTTCTTTATCCATTGCTAAAAAACATAACTTCGGCCAGTTATGAATAAAGTAGCGATAGGTATATATTGAGTACGGTTCTGATAAATCTTTTTGTATTAGTCGTATTATCTCTGGCATTTGCAATTCAGATTCGTATTCTTTATAAATTATATTTGCTGGTTCATTTAATGGACTTATATTAAATTGTTCAGTTGAATCGTTTAATTCTTTGTTATGGCTATTATTCAATAATTGCTGGGGTAATATTAGAGTTGGTGATGAGGTAATATTGTTAGTTGAGCTTTCTAAAACAGAATCGTTTGCACAGCCATTCGATACAATACTATTACTACAGCTTATTTTACAGTTACCTAATTTCTCTACGTTTTCATTTATTTTATCATCATTATTATTTATTATTAAAACACTATGAAGATCCTTTTTACTATATTCATTATTATCTTCCAAATTACAACATTTATGATTATAATCTCCATTTGTTAAAACAATCCCATTCTGTTTGATATGCAAACGTTCTTTAAATCTTTCATTTATTTCATCTTGATTTTGATCGCAATTATGAATAACTTCCGAATCCCTGCATTCATGATCATTGGGAATTCTTCCCTTTTCGCCATCTTTTATTTTGGAACAGGTGACAGATTCCGATACATTAGCATAATTTTGTGTAGGAATTTTATTATTTTTATTTCTTTTCTTTGATTTCTTCTTATGTGTCACTAAATTACTTGATGTGCTATCTAAATTTTCCATTTCTATATAATAGAAATATGTCGATTAATGTACAAAGAAAAAGTATGAAAAAACCTTTTATTCGATGAACTAAATTTTTTTATCGTTTGCTTGCAAGAGAATTTTCTATCACTTTGTTAAAGATGAATCAAAATGTTCATAATAAAACGAAAACAATGCCCTATATAAATTATAGAAAATAAAATTAGTTTGATTAATCAAAAATTTAAAATTATTTTTTCTTGAATTTAAAACTACAAATTAGAATTTTTTTTGATTATGTTTTATGACTTTCATCAACGAACCGAAGTTGGTGTGAACCAGACTTTTATGACGGACATATTGAAAATATTACTAATATGTGCATAATTTATTTTTAAAAATGGTAAAATTCTTCTTATTAATAAAATAACTTGACTTTTATGCAAATAAATTGTAAAACTAAAGATCGAATTAAATTTAAAATATAAATTAGTTAAGATAAATGATTAAGAACTAGAATGATTTTTTAAAATGAAAATTTCAATTGGATTTACCGAAATTTTAAGTGACCCTGTAATTTTTGACAGCAAATATTTTTCAATGTTGCCAAAAATCATCAAAGTTGAAACTTGAAAGTAAATGCATAGTCGTACTATGAGTACTAAAATTATCATAGGGTGTTGTGAGGATTTTTATCGTGTATTATTTTGGACTGTACCGAATAAGGATTAAAAATCAGAATTTTTAAATTGTCTTCGCACGGAACAAAAAAAAAAATCAGTAGAATTAATTACAAGTTGAAAAGAATACTTTGATTCTGTTCAAAATTATTATTTTATTTTCATTACAAATATAAACCCAAATAGATTGTGATTGGTTGATTTTTTATTAACAAATTAATATCTTCATAATATTATAACCTGTTATACAAAAAAACATTCCAAATATAATAAACAAACAAAAACCATGAAAAAAATTTTAGTACAACTTCTCAACCGATCACCACAACTAATGCCTAGTTTACACGAGGCGAGTAAACGTGCGACTTGAACAGGCGAGTTAAGCGTGGTTTAAACGATGCGAGCTACTGGCGTGCGAGTAGACAGTAACTCGCCTGTTCACTCGCCTCACAAAAATCGGACAGTAACTGTACTCGCCTGTACTGTTCACACGATGACAGTTACTTGCAGGTTGTATGCGAGTTGATTATTAAAAAAATTTGACAGTACGTATTTGAAAATATAACTGGATAGTGAGATTTAATTTTATGTCCGTGCATAGTAATACTTGTTTCATTTTTATTTTATTTTAATTTAAAAACTATAAAATACATTTTATTTCAAAAACATTTAATTTATTTTATTTATTTATTATTTAATTTATTTTATTTTATTTATTCGAGTATGCTGAAGACGGTTTGCAACATTGGAATGAACATATATTTAAATTAGGTTCTTCCCCGAGTGGTGGATTTCGCAACTGGCACTGTGATATTATCATCATTAAATACTTTATATATTAATAAATTTAACAAAATATGTATACAAAATTTATAAAAACGTAACAAAATAAAAATATATATATTCTAAATTAAATTATATATATTCCAACGATTTGTTAAACAACCTATTTTATTTTCGAATAAATAAAATAAAATAATTTAAATAATAAATAAATAAAATAAATTAAATGTTTTTGAAATAAAATGTATTTTATAGTTTTTAAATTTAAATAAAATAAAAATGAAACAAGTATTACTATGTACGGACATAAAATTAAATCTCACTATCCAGTTATATTTTCAAATAGGTACTGTCAAATTTTTTTAATAATCAACTCGCATACAACCGGCAAGTAACTGTCATCGTGTGAACAGTACAGGCGAGTACAGCTACTGTCCGATTTTTGTGAGGCGAGTGAACAGGCGAGTTACTGTCTACTCGCACGCCAGTAGCTCGCATCGTGTAAGCCACGCTTAAGTTTTAGCTCAGATTTTTCGGTAAACTATTGACGACATACACCATGTGCTCTAGCGGATTTTATGTTAAACTCATTAGTAACATCAAATTGTAAACATATGTCAAATACCATACTTGGATGACAATAATTGTAGTATCTAAAATTATTTTTCAAAAACCAATCAAAAAGAAAAAAATTTAATATTTTACTTACTTTATGTTTGAATTTTGATCTTATTTTAGAGGTTTTTAATTTTGCTAAGAGGGTGCGCTGTTATCACTTTACCAGTCGTCAATATAGGGCGATTTTTCTGTTCCGGTGTTTACCGCAATGGCGCTGCAAAAGGGGGATAAGAGAAAAAATCTCAAAAATTTTATATGGGATTCCATACAAAACACAACTTGAATAATTTTAAAAGTTATCTAAGAAATTTCTCATTTGACCACAATTGAACAATTTTAACTTGATTATAAAGTATTATTGACTATATATTAAGCATATTATATAACATATTATCTTTAAGTCTCTCAAAAAAGAAACATAAAAATTGCCAAAATTTCCCATACAAAGTTGTATGAAAAATTTAACCTATTTTCGTATTTGTTTTACGGACAGAAAAAATAAAATATTTTATATATTATGCTTAATATATAGTTAATAATAGTTCATAAACAAATTTAAATTATTTCATTGTAGTAAAATGAGAAGTTTCATAGATAATTTTTAAAATTATTCAAGTTGTGTTTTGTATGAAATCCAATATAAAATTTTTTGAATTTATTCTCTTATCCCCTTTTTGCAGCGCCATTGCGGTAAACACCGGAACAGAAAAATCGCCCTATAGGGCGATTTTTCTGTTCTGGTGTTTATAGGCTTACCACCTTTGAATTTTTCCAAAAGCGTATACATATATATTTTGAAATAAAATAATTAAAAGAATTTTTTTTACTCATATATTTTATTCATTTTATAAGTTAATTGGAAAAAACGATAACAATATAAACAAAATAAATGTATTAAAAAAATGTCTTACTTTAATTGACTAAATAACATATAATAACATAGGGATGGGTTTTTTGTGAACAATTAAGCTTAAGTACATATTGGAAAGCACTTGAATTTTGCAATTCGAAATAACTTTTCATTTTCTCAAAAATTCCTTCAGAAAAAATTTTTTGTGTTTCGTGTCAGGATTCGAACTCGCATTCATCAGAGACGCATGTTCCTATTTCCTAACCAAAAATATAGCAATAAATTGACTTTACGTCAAATACTAAGTTTCGCATTGATTGACAAAAATCAATAATGACTACACTCGTGACTTGGGATGTTGATTAGAATGTTGATTTAGATGTTGACGAAATATTCTCTCATCCTATGAATTCTTACATCGTATTATCTAGAAATTATAAACAAAAAATCCCAAACAATATAAAAACATCGTTAAAATTTGTATAAATGGCAACCAAATAGTATAGGAATGAACCAAATATTTAATGTAAAGCTTTAATTTTATATTTTTTGTTGTTGTTGTTGTTGTAGCGACGCGTGGAGGTGCTATCCTTCCGGCTCCAAGTCCAGGTTCAGGAACTCTGCTACTGCCCTTGGGCGGTACCACAGATCTTCCTACGTCAGGTCGGTTGGTTTCTTTTGACAATTGAAAAGGTGGTTAGCATCATGTGGCGTGCCCTCTCATATGGGACGCTTGTCAACAATTTCATGGTCAATTCTACTCATGTAGTTATTTAAGATGCGTGACCAACCGGATCTTAACTGCGCTAGGATGGTTCTGGTGCTGCGTGGCAGTTTTACCTTTTCAGCAGCGACTTGTGGTGGTTTGCTATTAAGAACTCGATTCGTGGCGTAGTTCTTTATTGTGTCTTCAACGGTTTTTGCATGTATCTTTTTCAACCCCTCCTGTACGTAGGCTCGTCGATGTTATTTATGTCTTCATTGTTTTTGACATCTTGTAGGAAGCATTTCGCCGTCCTTCTTATGTCTCTAGGTAAAAATGTAAATATTTTTTGTTCGATTTTGCTGCTTCGATCAATTTTTTGTTAGACTTATCTTTTTTCTTAATGAAACTTGAAAATTCAGTGCAACTCAGTGGCTGATTTCTAAATAGGCTAGTTAGGCTGTAGCCTACGGCGGCAAATTTTCGTAGGTGGTAAATTTTTGTGCGGAAAATTTTAAAAATATAAAAATTTTTCAAAATAGAAATCGTTTCGCGGCGGCGAGAGCCGCCCGCTACTATAAACAGAGTATCCAGATTAAATCAATCAAATTCGCAAAATTTCTTATCTCTATACTCGAAACATAGCGGCGGCGTGCTCTACAGTTTTTATTGCATTTTATTTGATTTTAATAAACGTTTGTATTATTTTCGTATTTTGTATTATATTAATTATTTTTGCCAGATTGCACGTTTTTAATTAAGAGCGTAATTTTAAAGTACTTGTAAATAACGTGACCTTGAAATTTCAAAAAAATTCGCCTGTGGCGCGCTTTTTTTGGTCGCTTGGTTCGTATTTTATAATTTTTTAAAATATATTAGGCCTGTAAGCGGCAAATTTGTAAATCCGCCACTGGACTGCAACTCATCTGTAATTGAAATGCATAAATAATTCTGATTTCACCATATCGGTATGAAGCCTTTTGATTTGTTAGTCCATATAATTCCCATCACGCTAAATGCATTCAACAAAACAATTAAAATTATTAATTGGCACTGCAAAAACAAATTTGCAAATTTAAAGTAATTCAGGTGCGTTTGTGTTGATTTTAAAATGTTCAGTCCACTTTTCTCTGCAATTCATTCCACTTAATAAGGGAAAAACTTCATTTAGGGTACGTATTTCTGAAAACAACTGAATTTAACTATTTATAACCAAAAAAGCGTATATTTTTGAATATTTTCAAAAAACGTACGTATAGCGTATTCACAAATATTTATGATAAAAAAAACGTATTATACGCTCCAAAAACGTATAGGTGGCAAGCCTAGGTGTTTACCGCAATGGCGCTGCAAAAGGGGGATAAGAGAAAAAGTTCAAAAACTTTTATATGGGATTTCATACAAAACACAACTTGAATAATTTTAAAAATTATCTATGAAATTTCTCATTTTACCACAATTGAACAATTTTAATTTGCTTATGGAGTATTATTTACTATATTTTAAGCGTAATATATAAAATATTATTCTTAAGTCGCTCAAAAAAGAAACATAAAAATTGCCAAAATTTCCCATACACAGTTGTATGAAAAATTTAACCTATTTTCGTATTTGTTTTACGGACAGAAGAAAAGAAAATATTTTATATATTATGCTTAATATATTGTCAATAATACTTCATAAACAAATTTAAATTACTTAATTGTAGTAAAATGAGAAATTTCATAGATAACTTTTAAAATTATTCAAATTGTGTTTTGTATGGAATTCCATATAAAATTTTTGTGATTTTTTCTCTTATCCCCTTTTTGCAGCGCCATTGCGGTAAACACAGGAACAGAAAAATCGCCCTATAGGGCGATTTTTCTGTTCCGGTGTTCACCGCAATGGCGCTGCAAAAAGGGGATAAGAGAATAAATTCAAAAAAATTTATATGGGATTTCATACAAAACACAAATTGAATAATTTTAAAAATTATCTATGAAATTTCTCATTTTACTACAATTAAATAATTTAAATTTGTTTATGAACTATTATTGACTATATATTAAGCATAATATATAAAATATTTTATTTTTTCTGTCCGTGAAACAAATACGAAAATAGGTTAAATTTTTCATACAACTTTGTATGGGAAATTTTGGCAATTTTTTTGTTTCTTTTTTGAGGGACTTAAAATTAATATTTTATGTATGACGCTTAATATATAGTCAATAATGCTTAATAATCAAATTAAAATTGTTCAATTGTAGTAAAATGAGAAATTTCATAGAAAACTTTTAAAATTATTCAAGTTGTGTTTTGTATGGAATCCGATATAAAATTTTTGTGATTTTTTCTCTTATCCCCTTTTTGCAGCGCCATTGCGGTACACACCGGAACAGAAAAATCGCCCTATAGGGTGATTTTTTTGTTCCAGTGTTTACCGCAATGGCGCTGCAAAAAGGGGATAAGAGAAAAAATCACAAAAATTTTATATGGAATTCCATACAAAACACAATTTGAATAATTTTAAAAGTTATCTAGGAAATTTCTCATTTTACTACAATTAAATAATTTAAATTTGTTTATGAAGTATTATTGACTATATATTAAGCTTAATATATAAAATATTTTCTTTTCTTCTGTCCGTAAAACAAATACGAAAATAGGTTAAATTTTTCATACAACTGTGTATGGGAAATTTTGGCAATTTTTATGTTTCTTTTTTGAGCGACTTAAGAATAATATTTTATATATTACGCTTAAAATATAGTCAATAATACTCCATAAGCAAATTAAAATTGTTCAATTGTGGTAAAATGAGAAATTTCATAGATAACTTTTAAAATTATTCAAGTTGTGTTTTGTATGAAATCCCATATAAAAGTTTTTGAATTTATTCTTTTATTCCCCTTTTGCAGCGCCATTGCGGTAAACACCGGAACAGAAAAATCGCCCTATAGGGCGATTTTTCTGTTCCTGTGTTTACCGCAATGGCGCTGCAAAAAGGGGATAAGAGAAAAAATCACAAAAATTTTATATGGAATTCCATACAAAACACAATTTGAATAATTTTAAAAGTTATCTATGAAATTTCTCATTTTAATAAAATTAAATAATTTAATTTTGTTTATGAAGTATTATTGATAATATATTAAGCATAATATATAAAATATTTTCTTTTCTTCTGTCCGTAAAACAAATACGAAAATACATAGGTTAAATTTTTCATACAACTTTGTATGGGAAATTTTGACAATTTTTATATTTCTTTTTTGAGCGACTTAAGAATATTATTCTTAAAATTACGCTTAAAATATAGTCAATAATACTCCATAAGCAAATTAAAATTGTTCAATTGTGGTAAAATGAGAAATTTCATAGATAATTTTTAAAATTATTCAAGTTGTGTTTTGTATGAAATCCCATATAAAAGTTTTTGAATTTTTTCTCTTATACCCCTTTTGCAGCGTCATTGCGGTAAACACCGGAACAGAAAAATCGCCCTATAGTTGATATCAATTGACGACATGCCCTATGTGCTCTAGCGGATTTTATGTTAAACTTTAATAACTTTATAATAACATCAAATTGTAAACAAATGTCAAATACCATACACTTTTAAATGGCCAATACACCTGCAAGCATGCTTTAACAGCACAGTTGTCAAACGTGCTTGTGTACTGTGTACTGAAACAAGCGTTTGATAGTGTATGGCAGTGATTGACGGGTTGTTCAATCTTCCAAAAATGTTTGACAAAATATCAAACATGTTCGATTTTTCTTTGCAAGCTTAAGTTTGATTGTGTGTGTGTATTGTTATGATTGTGAGCTTGTTACGTTTTTTTCTTTTGAATGTTTGATATTGTTTTTCAAAAATATAAAACAATTTCCGGACAAATCGGAAATATAAAAATTGTGAGTAAGTTTTTAAATTTTGAAAGATATGCTTGATTTATATCCACTCACTATTCAAGCATTTTTGCAGCTATATAAGCATGTTTGACAGCTGAGCTGTTCAAGCATGCTTGCAGGTGTATAGGCCCCTACTCCAAAAAATATTTAAGCTGTGTTAAATTTAAAAGTTTTAAAATTTGTGCAGCAATCGGTGTCTTTATTTATTCAAATGTAAGTTGCAACCCTATTATCTATTATAATTTGATCACAATTTTATTATTTTAAACAGCAAAATGGAAAATAAACGTAAGACAGCGAATCGTTATTGTGGCGTACCACAGTGCAAAACCTACGATGTAGACGGCATGCATCATATTCCCCGTAAAGTCATGCTAAATAAAATAGCATTAAGGGAATGGATACATGTTCAAAGGATGGGAAAAAAGATTCCCAAAAACTTTTAGATCTGTAGCAAGCATTTTAAGAAAGAACAGATTCTAAACCCATTACCACGGGCGAATATACGAAAAAGGGCATTACTTACCAGAAATGCTTTTCCCTCAGAAAATTTACCATAATCAAGCATAATGACTACCTAGGAAGCCAAAGACAAGAAAAGTTTGGTTAAATATAATTAACAAGTATGTACTACACTTTTGAAACTTAATGTATATTTGTAAATCTTGTATGTACTTATATTTTATTTTCTAGTTTATTAATTAATACGTCCAGTAAATCAGAAGATGGCTTTGAAAATACTTATCCTACTAACAGCAAGGAAGATGAAGTTGTGCCACCCATACAGCAAGTTTGCATAGGAAATCAATTCAACCCTCACAAGCGCGATGTATCTGTGCAAGTTAATGGTGAACCAGCAAAACTTAATAATCTACCGTTCTTTGTTGATACTGACGAAAAATTAAATTCCCTGACTGGAATTCCAACTCTAACTTTGTTAGAACGGTTACATAAGTGTTGTTTATTAATAAGGCCAGAAGAGCCCTATAATATTTATTGGGTTGTCTCTAAAAATTCGGATAATATTGACGATGTGTCGCATAAAAATGAATATGAATAACATATAGACCGCTATACTATTCAATATCTCCTCAAAATGTGCTAAAAATTATTTTGCCGATTGTGTGCAGCTCTTAGCAAAAGTTTTAAAGTGTTGCATATATTGGCAGACTCGAGAAGAAAACCTAAAAAATTCGCCAAAATGTTTCGAACAGTTTCCTAATACAATAATAGTTTTAGATTGCTCTGAAATAAAAACAATAACATTTCGATGTTTAAGTTGCAGAACATGCACACATTGTCATTATAAAGGTTCACACACGGTCAAAGTTTTAGTTGGAATTTCACCATCAGGTCTTATCAATTATATTAGTACTGCTGTAGCTGGGTGAACATCTGACAAAGCCATTATTAATTTAACCAACCTGATAAAAAAATTAGAACCGGGGGATGGTTATGGTGGATAAAGGTTTTATGATCGGTGACGAACTTGCAGAAGCCGGTGTGGAAATGATTCGACCCAGTTTCATAAATATGAAGCGAACCAAAGAGTCTATTGAACGGGATCGTCTTATTGCGTCTGCTCGAGTTCATGTGGAGAGACGAATAGCCAGGTTAAAAAATTTTAAAATGATGTCTGAAAAGATTTCCGCCTCTATTCTACCATACTTGGATCATGGATGACATAATAATTGTAGTATCAGCTATAATTATCTTGCGATTGCACATCCATTATTCACAGTTCACCTAAAAAATATTAATTGTTACTTTAATTTTAATCGTTTGTACTTATATTTTTGAAAATTATTTATCCAAAACAAATGAAAAAGAATAAATATTAATATTTTACTTACTTTTCGTTTGAATTTTGATTTTCAATCGTATTTAAGTTTTTAAATTTTGCTAAGAGAGGGCGCTGTTATCACTTTACCAGTCGTCAATTGACGACTGGTAAAGTGATAACAGCGCACCCTCTTACAGGCTGATTCTGACATACCCTCACAGATGTATAAATAGTCATAGCAAAGACTTTTCTCTTAGCTAAGACTAAAACCTCTTAAATGCGATTCTGTATGTAGTCACAACTGTGAGGTGTCAAAAAAACCCTCTTAACGTAAGACCATCAAACATGGTCATCTTAAGCATCATAACAAAGTTTCATATTTTTTATTTGAATTCTTGTATGAAAAATTATATTAATAAAGGATAAAATATTAATTATGAATTATTTATGTAATTATCATAAAATTTAAAATAATTATCTATATTTTATTTTAGTTTGAATCAAAAATATAAAACAAAATATACATATATTGATATATATTGATTTTAAATAAAATGGCGATTGAAAATCGAACTTTTACGTCTCATGTTATTTTATGAAAATTTTGCAAATTTTATATAAACTTTAAGGAAAAACAATAATTCTTTTCTCACAAATTTATTGCAAAATAATTAATATATGGTATAATTTTATATGGGGATATTACTTTTTCTTAGGCCCCAAGAATTTTTTTTTAATTTGATAGAGAATCACTCACTGAAGCGAATAAAACCAAAACGAGTTGTATCGGAGCCCCGGGGTCCAAGATACAGGCCTTTGAAAAAAACAAAATCCATACAAAATTGCACTGGTTTTGACAAATTTTTTTTATTTTTTACTCATTTTTGCTTTATTTCCTATGTGCTTATAAGATAAACGATCAAAACTGTCCCTTTTACAAAATTTTCTTAATTTACGATAAATAATAAAAAAAAAATCCACTCGCGCCTAAGTTAAAGTAATCTTGCCTCAAACGGTCATAACGTGGGCCCCTAAGGTTATAATTATTTTTTTTAAGTTATTCATGTTGATTCTTTAAAATTATATATCAAAAATAACATTAAACCTCATTTGGATTGCAACATTCGGTAAAAAAAGTGTACTTTTATACGATATTTTTTTTCAAAGGCCTATATCTTGGTCCCCGGGACTGATTTTCAGAAAACTTTTTTTGTAATATGCTTATAAAAGTTCCCTAAAAATAAAATCAAAAAAATTGGCCGGGGCCTAAGATAAAGTAATCTTGTCCTAGAATATTTTAAAAAAATCTTAAAAAGTAGTCAAATTAAAATGTGCACGAAATGCGCATAGACTCGGCACCATGCACATAATGTTTGTCGGGTTTAGGGGATGGGAGTAGGAAGGGTAAAAAAACATTTTTTGATCGAAATTAGTGAAAGAGATTAGTTTGAAAAAGCACCTACTTTAAGAAATATTGTAATTTTTTTAGGAATTTGCTGTGCACAGTTTTTGAGTTATTGGAAAAGGAAAAGATTATGGAAAACAGGTAAACTATTTGAATAAATAAAGAAATTTAGTTTATGGCGATTGTAAATTACGGATTACCATGTTTATAAGAGTAGTGGTTGGTAAGGTGTAACAGTTTTGGGCAGCGATGTATATCAAACATAACTCTGTTAAAGTACAAGTATTTTTTATCTCAATTTAGAAATTTATTACAAAACTGACACGAAACATCAATACGATGCCGGAAACTTATAACAGATCATACTCAGCTAACACAATAGGTGGATTTTAGCTTAAATATAGGTTGATATTATCTGTACAAAATTTTAGTGAACATTCTCATTTAACGTAAATTTATGTATAAAAAAAGGTTAAATTTAACCTAAGTGTCGTACTTTTTCCATAAAAATATGGGTAAATTTTCATGTAATTTTTATGTAATATGCTGACTAATATGTGATTAAGTTTAACTATAATTTAACCAAATTTTAAGTTAAATAAGTGCAAATGTTATGTTATATTCTAGCTAATTATTAGTTAAATTTAACTTGTTTGTTAGTTACACATGCAAACCACAAAATGTATGCGCCGAAATGTATGCCCCTCATGATCGATCACATAAGCTTACTTTATAGTATACTACAAACTATTATTATATTTTCAATAATCAATGCTTTTAATCGAAAACCGAAAAGAAAATTGAAAATTAAAGTATTCAGTTTATAAAAAAATAAATATTTAATTGTATTTTTAAGGGTTGTTCTCATTATTTTTCCTGTTTTTTATGCTTAAAAAAGATCCAACCTTTCTTTATACATGAACATTTAAATCCATTCAAAAATACGCTCCAAAGCATGTATAAAAATGTTTATTTGAAGTCGGTTTAGAAATTGTCATAAAAAAAACCTCTTTTGTCCTTAAATGCATTAGTTTGGGATATAGATAATATCGTATCCATAATTCCTAGCCATAAAATTATTTACCTGTTATTTAAGTTAAATTTTGTCAAGTGTTTCATGAAATAACTTAAATTTAACCTAAATTTTTTCACGTATTTTATTTAATACATGTAAATTATCTAGCTATTAAGTGGAAAATTGATCATATAATTCTTATCTAGAATACAATTAATAGCTACAATATCTGACTTTGGCAGAGTAAATTCATGTATATTTCATGTAACGGCTGAATACAAAACTAAGCAAGTGCAATCTATATATAAATACGTAAGCAAAATTTTTGCGGTACAATTTTAAAACATTTGCTCCATCAAAAGTGTGGCAATATGTATATTGTAGGATAGGTCTTGAGGAGTAGATGTGCCGAAAAATACTTTTATTATTAATTTTGACGACTTTTTTTAGAAAAAATGGCAAAAATGTCATAGGCGTATTTGTTTCAGTTTTTTGTTTTTTTTTCACAGTTTGTGTTATTTGTTTCACAGTTCAAAATCTATCTATCTATCTATATATAAATACGTAAGCAAAATTGTTGCGGTACAATTTTAAAATATTTGCTCCATCAAAAGTGTGGCAATATGTATATTGTAGGATAGGTCTTGAGGAGTAGATGGGCCGAAAAATACTTTTTTTTGGAATTTTGACGATTTTTTTAGAAAAAATGGCAAAAATGTCATAAGCGTATTTGTTTGAGTTTTTTGTTCGGTTATTTTGTTTTTTTTTCAAGTTATTTGTTTCACAGTTCAAACTCTATCTATCTATCTATCTATATATAAATACGTAAGTAAAATTTTTGCGGTACAATTTTAAAATATTTGCTCCATCAAAAGTGTGGCAATATGTATATTATAGGATAGGTCTTGAGGAGTAGATATGCCGAAAAATACTTTTATTTTGAATTTTGACGATTTTTTCAGAAAAAATGGCAAAAATGTCATAGGCGTATTTGTTTGAGTTTTTTGTTTGAATATTTTGTTTTTTTTTCAAGTTATTTGTTTCACAATTCAAAATCAATCTATTTCAATTAATAAAACTCTGAAATAATGTGTTGTAGCTATTTGGCTGGGAGTTCTATTTACAATTTCTATTTACAATGGCCGAATTTCGGCCACTGGGCGATTCCTAGTTTTATGTAATTTTGCTGTACCAAAGTCAGATATTGTAGTTATTACATGTTTTTTCATGAGAATTACATGTAGTTGAACCATCCATTTTTCTTTAACCTTATTATCGGGCTTTATTATCGGGCTGTCATTCTACCATAAAAAAGCTTAAAAATAATATTATAAGAAACAAAATTTTTTAAAAAATGAATGAAAAAGCCTTATTCTTAACCTTATTCTTGTTTACTGAGTTTTATTATTTTTTGCTATATATATACGCATTTCGAAAGCTAAATTTTAAAGTAAGATATATTCCATATTCCCATTATATACCGGTGTTTTAATAAAAACCCATTTTTAAAAATTAATAATCTAACTACAGAAAATTATAAAATATAAAGCAAAATGAATGAATCTAATAAAACAATATCCTTCAGCCATAAATATAGTTTAGGTGATTTATTTATTATATGTTGTTCGGCGGTTTTTTAATTATTAGGTTAAATAAATTAGATTTTATGTTTCCTTCTTTATTGTTCATCAGGTTCAACAGTTCATTGTTCATCCAATGGTAGATTTTCAATGCCAGCCTTGTTCAACAATTTCAGTGGTTGTGACAACGCTGTTAATGAAATCTTGTTTTGCAAAGCCCATTGCCTCAGTTCGTTTAACAGATCTATTTTAGTTTGAGTGTTATGCTCATATTCCAGGTGTTCGCGCATCAATTCCTCAGCAATATCTGCTTCTGATAATAAAAATTAAGCATTTTCTCCAACTTGGGATGTACAATCATGTGGCATATCATCGTCACACTCTACATTTTCATCACAAGTAACACTAACGGGGATGGTATTTTCGATCATAGCATTTTCTGCTGGCAAATTATTTTCAAAAATGGCATTCAGTTGTTGTGGGGGTGGCCGATCCATTTCTTCATCCGTTGACACATTTGATGCATCAAATCTTGCTTCGAATTCGGCCGCTCTCTTCCGCCGCATTATGTAGTATCGACCTGTTAAAGTACAAGTATTTTTTATCTCAATTTAGAAATTTATTACAAAACTGACACGAAACATCAATACGATGCCGGAAACTTATAACAGATCATACTCAGCTAACACAATAGGTGGATTTTAGCTTAAATATAGGTTGATATTATCTGTACAAAATTTTAGTGAACATTCTCATTTAACGTAAATTTATGTATAAAAAAAGGTTAAATTTAACCTAAGTGTCGTACTTTTTCCATAAAAATATTGGGTAAATTTTCATGTAATTTTTATGTAATATGCTGGCTAATATGTGATTAAGTTTAACTATAATTTAACCAAATTTTAAGTTAAATAAGTGCAAATGTTATGTTATATTCTAGCTAATTATTAGTTAGATTTAACTTGTTTGTTAGTTACACATGCAAACCACAAAATGTATGCGCCGAAATGTATGCCCCTCATGATCGATCACATAAGCTTACTTTATAGTATACTACAAACTATTATTATATTTTCAATAATCAATGCTTTTAATCGAAAACCGAAAAGAAAATTGAAAATTAAAGTATTCAGTTTATAAAAAAATAAATATTTAATTGTATTTTTAAGGGTTGTTCTCATTATTTTTCCTGTTTTTTATGCTTAAAAAAGATCCAACCTTTCTTTATACATGAACATTTAAATCCATTCAAAAATACGCTCCAAAGCATGTATAAAAATGTTTATTTGAAGTCGGTTTAGAAATTGTCATAAAAAAAACCTCTTTTGTCCTTAAATGCATTAGTTTGGGATATAGATAATATCGTATCCATAATTCCTAGCCATAAAATTATTTACCTGTTATTTAAGTTAAATTTTGTCAAGTGTTTCATGAAATAACTTAAATTTAACCTAAATTTTTTCACGTATTTTATTTAATACATGTAAATTATCTAGCTATTAAGTGGAAAATTGATCATATAATTCTTATCTAGAATACAATTAATAGCTACAATATCTGACTTTGGCAGAGTAAATTCATGTATATTTCATGTAACGGCTGAATACAAAACTAAGCAAGTGCAATCTATATATAAATACGTAAGCAAAATTTTTGGGGTACAATTTTAAAACATTTGCTCCATCAAAAGTGTGGCAATATGTATATTGTAGGATAGGTCTTGAGGAGTAGATGTGCCGAAAAATACTTTTATTATTAATTTTGACGACTTTTTTAGAAAAAATGGCAAAAATGTCATAGGCGTATTTGTTTCAGTTTTTTGTTTTTTTTCACAGTTTGTGTTATTTGTTTCACAGTTCAAAATCTATCTATCTATCTATATATAAATACGTAAGCAAAATTGTTGCGGTACAATTTTAAAATATTTGCTCCATCAAAAGTGTGGCAATATGTATATTGTAGGATAGGTCTTGAGGAGTAGATGGGCCGAAAAATACTTTTTTTTGGAATTTTGACGATTTTTTTTAGAAAAAATGGCAAAAATGTCATAAGCGTATTTGTTTGAGTTTTTTGTTCGGTTATTTTGTTTTTTTTTCAAGTTATTTGTTTCACAGTTCAAACTCTATCTATCTATCTATCTATATATAAATACGTAAGCAAAATTTTTGCGGTACAATTTTAAAATATTTGCTCCATCAAAAGTGTGGCAATATGTATATTATAGGATAGGTCTTGAGCAGTAGATATGCCGAAAAATACTTTTATTTTGAATTTTGACGATTTTTTCAGAAAAAATGGCAAAAATGTCATAGGCGTATTTGTTTGAGTTTTTTGTTTGAATATTTTGTTTTTTTTTCAAGTTATTTGTTTCACAATTCAAAATCAATCTATTTCAATTAATAAAACTCTGAAATAATGTGTTGTAGCTATTTGGCTGGGAGTTCTATTTACAATTTCTATTTACAATGGCCGAATTTCGGCCACTGGGCGATTCCTAGTTTTATGTAATTTTGCTGTACCAAAGTCAGATATTGTAGTTATTACATGTTTTTTCATGAGAATTACATGTAGTTGAACCATCCATTTTTCTTTAACCTTATTATCGGGCTTTATTATCGGGCTGTCATTCTACCATAAAAAAGCTTAAAAATAATATTATAAGAAACAAAATTTTTTAAAAAATGAATGAAAAAGCCTTATTCTTAACCTTATTCTTGTTTACTGAGTTTTATTATTTTTTGCTATATATATACGCATTTCGAAAGCTAAATTTTAAAGTAAGATATATTCCATATTCCCATTATATACCGGTGTTTTAATAAAAACCCATTTTTAAAAATTAATAATCTAACTACAGAAAATTATAAAATATAAAGCAAAATGAATGAATCTAATAAAACAATATCCTTCAGCCATAAATATAGTTTAGGTGATTTATTTATTATATGTTGTTCGGCGGTTTTTTAATTATTAGGTTAAATAAATTAGATTTTATGTTTCCTTCTTTATTGTTCATCAGGTTCAACAGTTCATTGTTCATCCAATGGTAGATTTTCAATGCCAGCCTTGTTCAACAATTTCAGTGGTTGTGACAACGCTGTTAATGAAATCTTGTTTTGCAAAGCCCATTGCCTCAGTTCGTTTAACAGATCTATTTTAGTTTGAGTGTTATGCTCATATTCCAGGTGTTCGCGCATCAATTCCTCAGCAATATCTGCTTCTGATAATAAAAATTCAGCATTTTCTCCAACTTGGGATGTACAATCATGTGGCATATCATCGTCACACTCTACATTTTCATCACAAGTAACACTAACGGGGATGGTATTTTCGATCATAGCATTTTCTGCTGGCAAATTATTTTCAAAAATGGCATTCAGTTGTTGTGGGGGTGGCCGATCCATTTCTTCATCCGTTGACACATTTGATGCATCAAATCTTGCTTCGAATTCGGCCGCTCTCTTCCGCCGCATTATGTAGTATCGAACGTTTTTCAAAGGCATTTTTTACTATTTAAAACAACGTCAGGGAGAGAAATATATAATAAAGACTGTATCCGAGCGATTTGATCAATATACTGCACACTAATAATAAATGTCATCGGAAAACGAGATTTGCTATAAATCTTTATGGATACTTATAAACACATATACTTATTATATGTATTATACGAAAAAGACAGCCAAAATTTAGCTAACATTCGTTCACTAAACCAAATTTAATGCAATATTACATGTAAAACTCGACCTATTTAACTTAACAGCTGTGTGAGAATTTTTTTTAAGTTTCAATGTTCCGTAGTTATGTTAATTTTTGGCTATTTAACTTATTTCATGAAATAACTGTTGCAATGTCAGATAAATTACCGCTAGCTAAACAACAGGTAATAAGTTAAATACATGTATTAAGCCGCAATTAGACTATTGCAGAGCTCTGCAATATTTCTGCAATGGTAGTGTGTAAAATATTCATTGCAGAAAAGTTTGGCAATGAATATTTTACACACTACCATTGCATGAATATTGCACAAATATTGCAGAGTTCTGCAATAGTCTAATTTCGGCTTTAGATACACTTTTGTAACTTAAATTTTCACTTAATACATGAAATACATGTACTATCTATATTACATGATTTTTTTACTTAAATTTGTATACTTAATAAGTTAAATTTACCTATTAACTTATTTTTTTACAAAAACATATTACCTATAATTTTCGACTAAAAATACATGTACACTAATTAGCTGAAACAGTCATCTATTACCTTTTTCCACATGATTAACCAAACTTTTACTTAAATTTAACCAAATCCCAAAATGGTTCACCTAAATTTCGCTAAGTGCTCACTGGTACATTAACATAATTTAGTGAAAAGATGATACACTCAGCAAACTACTTAAAAACCTCTCCATTTAGCGTTTCGAGAAAATATTCCCAAATCACAAATTCATATTTCTTTCAAAATTCCAAAAATATTGTAAAAATTAAATAAAATCAAACTTTTTTCAAAATTCCAAAAATATTCCAAAAATTAGAATAAAATCAAATATTTAAAACTTTTCTAAATTCCAATAATATTCCAAAAATTCTTAAAAATTCAAACTTTTCCAAAATTCTAAAAATATTGCAAAAATCATTACAAAATCAAAAATTTAAACTTTTTTCAAAATTCCAAAAATTATAATAAAATCAAAAATTTAAAATTTTTCAAAATTCTAAAGATATTCCAAAAATTCTTACAAAATCAAAAATTAAAACTTTTTCCAAAATTCTAAAAATATTGCAAAAATTGTTACAAAATCGAAAATACAAACTTTTTTCAAAAATTCCAAAAATATTTCAAATATTACAAATTCAAAAATTTCCATGTCTAATTAGTAATTTCATTTTCAATTATATTTACGTCATAAAAACAACTACATTTTCATTCCAAAAAATTGGCTAAAAAAATAAATGAACCCATTTTTTGACACACTTGGCATTATTTTTTGACAAACTTATGACGCCATAATTCTCAATAATAATAATAAAATTTCATTTCAAACAAATAATTAATTTTAATTTTTTCCAAAAAATTGGGTAAAAAACTAAATAAAAATCTTTCTTTTGACACACTTGACAACATTTTTTTGACAAACTGATGCCATAATTCTCAATAAAAATAATAAAATTTCATTTCAAACAAATAATTAAATTAATTTTTTCCAGAAAATTGGGTAAAAAAATAAATAAAAATCTTTCTTTTGACACACTTGACAACATTTTTTTCACAAACTTATAATGCAATAATCTAGTTTTTGGTCTCACATACCAATCCTTACCATCAAGATTTCTCCAAATTCAATGTTCCTACTCGTAATCACTTAAAATGAACGTTTTTTAAGCCAAAAATATGAAAATTTGGTGTTTTTGACTCACTTAATGATTTTTTTGACACACTTCCGGTACAGTTTTCGAACACACCGTCCTTTCGGACCTGTCCCTTGAGTATACCTATTTTTAGAAAAAAAAATTTTGAAATCCGTCCAGCGTTTTTCCCTGCAGCGTAGGTAATGACGGCCGGCCGGCAGACACACATTTTTTTTTTGCTTTTTTAGAACCAGTAGGTCCTAAAACGTCGAGAAATGCCAAAAAAAGTGGGGGTAAGACACACTAATTTCACTTTTGGCTCATGAATGTAATACTTAGGTCTTTCAGAACGAAGTAATATATATTTGCATTTAAAAAAAACTTAAAACTATTGTGACGAAGGATATTCACAAACACACCGCTCTCCTGATATTTTCTGTTATTACGTTCCTTCGTCCCAAGTTGCCCAATTCCAGAAATAAAACCAATAATTAATATTGATGTTGCATTACATTAAACCCATTCTCAAAGCTAGTTTCCATATTTCGGTTTTGCTAATTCGCAAAAACTCATTTAATTAAATTAAAATGTTCCCACATTTCAGCTGCTTTTCAATTTCCTAAAAATATGGGTCTCAACTTCAGTCTAGACAAATGCTCTAGATCAAAATTTTCATAACTTAAAATGTTCCCACAATCCAAATTTTCATAACTCGTTTTTGTAATGTATGCAAAAACTTATTCTCAAATTTTCTAATTGTTTCTTTTTTCTTTCCGACTGAAATTCAGTCATTTTAAATTTAATAGGTTTCTTTGTTTTAATTGTGAGAAAATTTATTTTTTCTGTGACGGGAAAAAAGTTTAACATTTTACTTCTGCTGACAGGTGCAAAAATGCTACTTTTCATAAAATACTTTTTTCCCCGGGAAAAAAGTATGTACTTTTTTCCCGGATGGATAAAAATATATATATAAATACATATATAGACATAAATGATGAATATTATGAATATTTATGAACATTTATGACTATTTTAATGTTAATGAAAAGTTATACCGTTTTCTTCTTGATGTTAATAACTGGTTTTGACAAATAAAATGAAACTTAATTTTACGTTTTTATTCAAGAAAAATTCGTATGGTGTGGTGAATATACATATTGTAATATTTGTTTAATATTATTTTTTTAATAATTATATTAATATTTATCCAGTCACAGAAAAAAATAGTGTATTATACACGGGAAAAATTGTAGATTTTAGCTCTCGGTTTTTTGTCTCCCTCCGCTTCGCGTCGGGAGACAACACAACCTCGAGCTAAAATCTACTACTTTTTTCCCTTGTATAATAAATAACTATTTCCCACAATTAGTTTTCTGGAATTGTGGTTTTTTTTACTAACCTGACAATTTTTTTTGGAGCGGATCAAATGAAACCGAGGTTTTGAGTTAGGTTGGAGAATGATGGTTCGAGAGATTGAAAGAGATTATCACGGTACGCGGACGGAAAAAAGAAACTTTTTTTCTGGTTGTTGTTCGGTTTGATTTTGTGTATTTTTGTTTTGCGTAGTATATTTGGTAATTAATTTTTTTTTGGTTGGTTTTAATTTTTGGTATAAGTTTCGTTCCGTAGTTTATTGGTGTACCTTTCTGTTAACACAAGTGTTTGATACAATTATTGTGAAAATTATTAGTGAATTGCATTAATACGATAGTCAATTATTTTACAATTTTTGATTTCTTTTGTTAAATGTGTTATATTGAAAACAGTGAAGAAAAAAAAAAAAAAATTTTTAATAATTAAGTTAAAAAGAAGAGAAAAGAAAAGGAAATGGTAAACCGTTGAAATCGGTTAACTAGAAATTGTTGTGAAAATCAGTAGTTGATTACATTTATTGGATAGTAATTTTTTTTTTACATTTTTGATTTCTTTTTGTTAAATGTTGTTATATTGAAAACAGTGAAGATTAAAAAAAATTTTTAATAATTAAGTTAAAAAGAAGAGAAAAGAAAAGGAAATGTTAAACCGTTGAAATCGGTTAACTAGAAATTGTTGTGAAAATCAGTAGTTGATTACATTTATTGGATAGTAATTTTTTTTTTACATTTTTGGTTTCTTTTTGTTAAATGTTGTTATATTGAAAACAGTGAAGATTAAAAAAAATTTTAATAATTAAGTTAAAAAGAAGAGAAAAGAAAAGGAAATGTTAAACCGTTGAAATCGGTTAACTAGAAATTGTTGTGAAAATCAGTAGTTGATTACATTTATTGGATAGTAATTTTTTTTTTTCATTTTTGATTTCTTTTTGTTAAATGTTTTATATTGAAAACAGTGAAGATTAAAAAAAAAATTTTTAATAATTAAGTTAAAAAGAAGAGAAAAGAAAAGGAAATGTTAAACCGTTGAACTCGGTTAACTAGAAATTGTTGTAAAAATTAGTAGAACCGAAACCGAAAATATAAAATCGATAAATTTAAATCTATAAGTGTGGAAACTGAACATAGAACATATAAAATATGAAATAAAATTGATTGAAGAGAAGAGAATTTCTTTTGCGTTTTAATCAGTGAACTGGTCTTCTCTATTGAACATGGATACCGGAACAACAGTGAAAACCGCGGGATACTAGGTGAGTGCGTATATTTTTTTTTTTTTTTTAAATATGGATGTATATATATAGGGAATTGTTATTATATTTGCTATGTTTCGTCTAGTCTTAGTTAATGTCACTAGTGTTGCTAAGTTCGGGTTTAATTTATGGTATAATCGGTAATAGATTGATTTTCGGGTAGCATGATAACTCCAGGGGGCTACCGAGCCCAGGTAATACCTTCGAAAACGAAATGCGTTCCTTAATGGAATGATCGGGTGAGAACATGGTGTAGGAATGAAAGGTAAGTAGGGATGGCCGTCTATGTTTCTTCTGTTGATTCTTATTATTTTTACGAACCGCTTCCTACCAGGACCATCTAGTTACCGGACAACCCACGACCAAAGACATACGTCTGAGCCAAACCGAAGAAGCGGGTCCGGATTTCTAGCTAGATGGTCAAATCTTTAACGTTGGCCAGGGCAATCTTTACTCCTTTTTGGGGGCTCAGGTTGCACTGCAAAACGTTTCAGTGGCGCCCAAGATATGGCTCAATTAGTCCACGAGCCGAAAGAAATTAAGGCTCGTGTCTTTTATCCATAGGTCTGTTGACGGGGTTCCCTACCATGCATGACGGTACATCCATTCAAACACTGTCCAGTGGGATGCCAAACGTGCATGGTGGGTGGAGAATTTATTTGAGATGTTCTTGGCAACAGCTCTGATTAGGGATGTGAATAAATTCGTTGGTATGTTGGTTATCTAAAAACTAAATCTTTAATTTAATTTGCTTTGATTATTTCATTTGTGATTTAATTCGTATAGATTATTGATTATTTCAAAACCTGTAATTTCTGTTGTGTATTTTTAAATTAATGAAGTTATGAAGGGTTATATATTTCTAAATTTTATATTTTAATTTAATTTGTGTTATTTAAATTTTTTTTATTTCTGTTGTGTATTTTTAAATCAATAAAGCTTTGAAATGTAAAATTTAATATATAATATTTAAGACGTTGAAGGCTTTGACCTATAATATTTAATATATAATATTAAAGGCGAATTTAATTTAATTTGAATTTAATTTGAATTTAATTTGATAAATTTTAAAAGAATCGATGAATAACAAGATCGATTGGGTTTTTTTAACGAACTCGATTTTTTGTGAATTTTTCATTCTTGTTAATTAATCTTTCATTGATTTTTCATTCTGTGAGAAAAAAAAAAGAATCGATAAATGGGTGATCGGATTTTTTGTGTAGGATGTCCCATCTCTAGTTCTGTTCAAGTCAAATGATTGACCTGAGAGCATCTCATAGAGTAGTATATTTTTGGCGTTGTTGCTCCATTGTCTGAATCACTTTGAGATGTTGCATCGCAGACATATCCGGGTTATCTGTTGAGTTTATTTGTTGTTTTGGATTTGTTTAGTTTTAAGTTTGTAACCGTTGAAAGTGTTTGTTAGTTTGATTCGCGAACACTTCCGGGTATTTTTTGTGTGTTTAGTTTTAATTATTTTGATTTGTTTAAGTCGTGAGTTAGTAAGTCGTTGACCTTGGTTGTCAGGTTGTAAAATTTGTTTTACCGCAATCAAATCCGGCTGCTTCGTTATGATATCGTGTTGGTTTTTGTGGTTGGCATGTTAGTTATATCTTCCGTTGAATTTGTCTGTACGCTCATTGTAACATCTCAAAGACTATCCTTCATGGAAACTCACAATGTTCTGTCGCGAGTAAATCCAGCTGTTGGCTGTCGACTTAGTTGTTAGTTAAACGGAACATTGTGAGTCTCTAATAGATTGTTCTCGTTGAGCGTCCAGCAGTATTGCTAAATCCGCTTCGCGTTTGACCTTAGCTGAAAGCTGCTGCCGATCATCGAGAGCATCCAATATTCCTAATCCTTTCCTTCCATATCCTGAATTCCTTGCTCAAACCATAGATTTGGCATTAGAGTGACAACGCTGAAAAGCTGTAAAGATGTGTTAATTATTTTTTTTATTCGGTCTCGTTTATAATTTTTGTTTTCATTTTTATTATTTTATTTCAAAAATTACTTTTGTTTTTCTCAAAACTGGATCAGTGAAAACCCCGAGTTCTAGGTGAACTAGACCTATTTCATGTTAGTTCAATTTCTGGAGTTACTATAACCAGCAACTGGTGTAATGGTAATAACAGAAATTAGAACTCTCTTGTATTTTAGTTTTTTTATGTCGACTTCTTCTATTTCCACTTCAAAACAGATGGCCCAGTAATTTCTTTGTTTTGCCTGTTCCTACATGCCTTGTATGACTACATACCATGTTCTCTCTGACATATTTCGATTAGTTTTTTCTGATAAATTATGTTTAATTTTTATGCAGATTTTTGTTAATTGTTTTATTAATGTCAATATATATTTTTTTTGTTGTTTTTTGGGTTATGTTTAAGTTTACATTTTGTTTAAATATTAATAATAATCTTTTTATTTTTTTTTATATAGAAGTAACTTCGTTTAAGTTTTGTTGATTGGGTTTTTTTTTTGCATCAATAAATAAATACAAAATAAATAAGGAAATGTTAAAATAAGTTTTTAGTTATAATAGAGGAAAAAGAAATTCTAGAAGGAAATATCTATTTTCTGATTATTGTGTTTCTTTTTGTTTCTCATTTTGGTTTTCTTTTCTCATAATTTCCAAGGACCGATAGGTTTAAGGTCCATAAATTATCAAAAAATAAATTAAATAAAAATAAATAACTGTAATATTATTTTGTAGTATGAGAAGTCTTTGACTTGCAAATATTAAAAGTAATTTGAAATGCTAAAGGAAATGTATGTGTTAAATTTAATTTGAAATGAAACGAAATTAGAAACTAATAAACAAACGCATTTTATCATGTCATGTTAATATAGACGATTATATCAAAACAAACAAACAAATTTTAATTATTTTATTTTAAAAAAAAAATATTATTAAGTTTGATTTCGTAATTCGAATAATGATAATAATTATAAAACATAGTTTTTTTTGGAGAGCTGAGTTTGTTTTTTATTTGATGATTTATTTTATGTAACGGTACATCAGTGATGTCTATAAATTTTAATTAAACTCACTAAATATTACTTCAAAATTTGTTAATAGTATTAAATGTATCTATAAAATTTGTAAATGTTCAATTTTAGGAAATATTTAATAATAATGGTTCGAGTGGTGATTTAGAATCACAATCTCGGAATACAAATATTATATGTAAACGTAGTTCTTGTTACGAAAATATAGTCCTTTACATAGTTATACTCGTAAAAAAAAAAAAAAAAAATATAGCGAAGTGCTAGTATTGTATAATTTATAACCATAAATATGTACACGATCATTCAAAGCAATGATATAATTTAATAGGAATTTCAAAATCGAATTATTTTAAGAATTATGCTTCAGTAATATAATGTAACTATCAATTGATTTTCAAAAGATTTTTAAAGAATTTTTAATTAACGGTTTTGATTTTTACTAATTTTCATTGTAAAAATTTATTTAATATTTATTTGTCTTATTTTTGATAAATCCAAATGTTATAGAAAATAATAAAATTTAATGTGAAGAAGATTTTATTTTACTTAAATCTATTAAAAAAGTTTTATATAAAGTTTTATAAAACACTATCGAAAATTAAAATTAACACAAAATTTTTAGGTTAAGTTAATGATTAAAATGAAAAAAAAAGATATAAGTCAGTTTTAAGTTCATCCAGTTTTACATTATTCACGGGTAGGGTAGTGCCACATCTTTCAGCCAATTGTACCCAATCGCTTATAAAGCACAACTTTTTGTCAATTAAAATTTTAGTTAGCTTTTTCGGTAGTCGGTTATCGTGAAGCTTCAAAGTTCTAACGACAAAATTAAAATGTAGTTTTAGAGTATAAACATGAAGTTTTGTAACATTGCATGCCAAATGCAACATGTAATTTGATGTGCTTGATGGAAGACATAGTAGTCCTTTTAAGAAGAATCTTTGAGGTTTTTTTTTGACATCATCATATTCGACATATCCCCAAATTGGCGCTCCATAACACATGAAGGATCTATAAACTGCTTCAAATATATTCAACGTACTACTAAGAGTAGAGTTTCTGATTTCTCGAACTTTTATGAATTTCGAGATTCGAGAATCTCGATTTTATCAACAATTGTGTTCCTCGAGAAATCCGGAATAATTATTTGAATTTCTCGAGATTTTCGAAACTCTCGAGAATTATTAAAAATTATTTTTAAACAAGAAATTGATTCATAACAAAAAATAAATTAACTAAATATTGTACATATGAATTTGTTTATTCAATAAATAAAAGAATTTAATATGCATTAAACAATGTATGTTTTATATGTCGGGATATGTCGATATAATGCTGTCATTGTAATTGGAAGAATCAATTTCTGGACTTACTTTTGAAGAATCTTCGAGAGATGGGTTTTGCTGTTTTTATAATTTCGCTTTTAAGGCAGATAGAAAAAAATCGTCTTCCTCGGGTTGGCTATAAGTGACTTTGGATTTTGTAGGAATTTCAAAAATGAAACTATTGAGCTATCTTTTATTTTAAAAATTTGAGATTGTATTGTAACAATTTGGAGCTTACATATGCCTGAATTATTTTTCTGAAGAGATTTGAATAGAAATGTAAGGATTCCCTCTGCAAATAATAATGAGGCAGCCTAGCTGTTGAGAGCTTTTATTGATTTTGTTACTTGTTGAACCACATCATTTTTTTTGTATTCCATAAATGATTTAAATTAGGAATATCTGAAATTGTACAGCTGGTGGTTTGACTCGCAAAACCGCTTAATCATGGTTTCAATAGAATTCCATTTAATCTTGCAATGCAAGAGTAATTGCAACTCGTTTATCTCTTCATTCAATTCTTTTCTATTATTTTGCAAAATATTATTGCGCACTAACGAGTTTTTAAATACAAAATTTTGCAATCACTATAATTTTGGAAATCGTTTCTCGTTTTTTTCATATTTTAATTCAATAGTAAATTGTCGGCTAAAAATTTATTTTGTTATAGAACTGAATCGGCAATCATTTATGGTGGTTTGTTAAATCTCGAGATTCTCGTCAATGTTTCTCGCGAAATGGGAATCTCGAAAATGTGGAAATATAATTTCTCGAGATTTTGAGAGATCAAAATAACAAATCTTTCTCGAGAATCTCGAGACCGGATTTCTCGAGCAGAAACTCTAACTAAGAGGTATACCATGCTACATATACCTAAATATATATACATACATATATATATATATTTTTTTTTTACATATACATTTCGTTGATTTTAATTGTTTTGTTTTCTTCAAAACCTTTAACTAAATCTAATTGAAATCTCATATTGCATTTTCTCTTCCAAAATTTTTTTTTCTTTAAGTCTTCTAACGGTGTTCTTTGCTCACAATTCTTTTCTTATCTAGGAAGGGAATTGTATTACAATAAAAAAATTTTCTGTTGTTTATAATTTTGTCGACCATTGATACTATTATGTTTATGTCACATGGTTGTTTACGTTATTTCGAAATGTAGGTTGATGTGTTCGTAAGTGTTCATAGGTGTTATCAAATGTTTTGTAATTATGATCCGTTTGAAATTATTTTCAATGTCACTTAGTTTGTTCCATATGGTATACGACTTGTTTTGTATTTGATTAAATGAATTTTAACATGTTATTCATATGTTGTAAGACATAATTTAATCATGTCTCTCTCTACATTTTACTCTTATGGGATTCCTTTGTATCTCGGTAAGGTTGTGTCATAGGAGTTTTTTTTTGTTTTGTAGTGGATAAAGTGAATATCAAATAGTGATTTTGGTTTATTAATCAAAAACTCTAACTCTAAATGCGCAAACATTATAATGATTGTGATCACTCAATTATCCGGGCGCAAATTTCGTATAAAAAAAAAAACGCCTATTCAAATAGGCGTGGATGTATCATTGTATTAGATTGAGCGTTAACTTAATTTGGGCATTAATGATCCGAGCGTTGAGAGTTGTTATCGAGATGAGGGAAGCTCTAACTATCAGCTCATATTCCCGTCCCAGCCACTTCACGTAGGGATTGATATCCACGACTATTACGGTTTGGATCCCGCACTTGTGCTTGACATCGGAATTCATCCAGCGTTGTGTAATGTTATTAGAAGGCTAAACTCAAAACAACCACTGCTCTGTTATGCGACATTTTCTATTCATAACAATGGTTTTCGTTTTAAATTTTGTCGTTTTGGACTATTTCTGTGTAGTCATAGTAGTCAAACATCAAATTCGTTGTTCAATACCCCTTCGAATAATACTTACACATAAAAAGCAGTAAACCTCACGAATATTTACTGACGTTTTCTGCGCTGGTTACGCAGCACGCGCGCAAACGCATATTCAGTACCATTACACCACCACCATCTCTACTAAGCCTTTGCATCTCGTATCAAAATAATGACCCCCAGTTAAGAAATTATTTAATGCGGCACTATTCATTTCAGCTGTTCGATCAAAACTTTCAGTTCAGACAATGGTAAACAGTTTGTGTCCCGAGTATTGGCAGACCGCCTCAAACACTTTGGGGTAACTCATGTGTTCACGCCAAAATACTCACCGCAGTCAAATGCGGTTGAACGTGTCAACCGTTCAATCTTATCTGCTATCCGCTCGTACTTAAAAACTGACCACAAAGCCTGGGACCTCCATCTTAACGAGATAACGGCCGCATTGAGAAATGTATTTCACCCCACCACAGGTTTCACCCCGAAGTTTGTTGTTTTCGGACGACATCTTGCGATCCATGGTTCAGACCACCAACTGATGCGTGACATTCAGCACATTTCAGGACAATACTCTACATCTTCCACCAGCGCAGATAACCTTTCCAATATACAACAAGATGCTATGCAGAATTTAAGTCGCGCTTACCAGCATAACGCCGATCGCTACAACCTTAGAAGCAAGGTACGAAACTTTGCCCCGAACCAAAAAGTTTACGTCCGCAATTTCACACAGAGCGATGCCATCAAGAACTTTAACGCTAAGCTCGCACCCAAATTTATTCCAGCTAAATTATTGAAACCCATCGGAACCGTAGCTTTTGAGGTGGAAGACCCGAATGGTAAACTTCTTGGAGTCTACCACGTTAAGGATATTCGTTTCTGAATTCGGTTCTTTACGATTTGTAAATTAACATGACACAGGTGGAGTCATTAGTCGCCATCATTTCCCACTCGTACAAGGTATTGCTAAATTTGATGACAGGGATCCCTACATGTCAATCTCCACACTGGTACACAGTTCTTGCAACCTGACCCCATCCTTCCAATTTAGGTCAGAAGCCCGGTTTGAGACGTTCTCAGGGTGTGGGACGTCCCCACGATTTGTGACGAAGGATATTCACAAACACACCGCTCTCCTGATATTTTCTGTTATTACGTTCCTTCGTCCCAAGTTGCCCAATTCCAGAAATAAAACCAATAATTAATATTGATGTTGCATTACATTAAACCCATTCTCAAAGCTAGTTTCCATATTTCGGTTTTGCTAATTCGCAAAAACTCATTTAATTAAATTAAAATGTTCCCACATTTCAGCTGCTTTTCAATTTCCTAAAAATATGGGTCTCAACTTCAGTCTAGACAAATGCTCTAGATCAAAATTTTCATAACTTAAAATGTTCCCACAATCCAAATTTTCATAACTCGTTTTTGTAATGTATGCAAAAACTTATTCTCAAATTTTCTAATTGTTTCTTCTTTCTTTCCGACTGAAATTCAGTCATTTTAAATTTAATAGGTTTCTTTGTTTTAATTGTGAGAAAATTTATTTTCCCACAATTAGTTTTCTGGAATTGTGGTTTTTTTTTACTAGCTTGACAATTTTTTTTTGAGCGGATCAAATGAAACCGAGGTTTTGAGTTAGGTTGGAGAATCGAGAGATTGAAAGAGATTATCACGGTACGCGGACGGAAAAAAGAAACTTTTTTTCTGGTTGTTGTTCGGTTTGATTTTGTGTATTTTTGTTTTGCGTAGTATATTTGGTAATTAATTTTTTTTTGGTTGGTTTTAATTTTTGGTATAAGTTTCGTTCCGTAGTTTATTGGTGTACCTTTCTGTTAACACAAGTGTTTGATACAATTATTGTGAAAATTATTAGTGAATTGCATTAATACGATAGTCAATTATTTTACAATTTTTGATTTCTTTTGTTAAATGTGTTATATTGAAAACAGTGAAGAAAAAAAAAAAAAAAATTTTTAATAATTAAGTTAAAAAGAAGAGAAAAGAAAAGGAAATGGTAAACCGTTGAAATCGGTTAACTAGAAATTGTTGTGAAAATCAGTAGTTGATTACATTTATTGGATAGTAATTTTTTTTTTACATTTTTGATTTCTTTTTGTTAAATGTTGTTATATTGAAAACAGTGAAGATTAAAAAAAATTTTTAATAATTAAGTTAAAAAGAAGAGAAAAGAAAAGGAAATGTTAAACCGTTGAAATCGGTTAACTAGAAATTGTTGTGAAAATCAGTAGTTGATTACATTTATTGGATAGTAATTTTTTTTTTACATTTCTGATTTCTTTTTGTTAAATGTTGTTATATTGAAAACAGTGAAGATTAAAAAAAATTTTAATAATTAAGTTAAAAAGAAGAGAAAAGAAAAGGAAATGTTAAACCGTTGAAATCGGTTAACTAGAAATTGTTGTGAAAATCAGTAGTTGATTACATTTATTGGATAGTAATTTTTTTTTTCATTTTTGATTTCTTTTTGTTAAATGTTGTTATATTGAAAACAGTGAAGATTAAAAAAAAAATTTTTAATAATTAAGTTAAAAAGAAGAGAAAAGAAAAGGAAATGTTAAACCGTTGAACTCGGTTAACTAGAAATTGTTGTGAAAATTAGTAGAACCGAAACCGAAAATATAAAATCGATAAATTTAAATCTATAAGTGTAGAAACTGAACATAGAACATATAAAATATGAAATAAAATTGATTGAAGAGAAGAGAATTTCTTTTGCGTTTTAATCAGTGAACTGGTCTTCTCTATTGAACATGGATACCGGAACAACAGTGAAAACCGCGGGATACTAGGTGAGTGCGTATATTTTTTTTTTTTTTTAAATATGGATGTATATATATAGGGAATTGTTATTATATTTGCTATGTTTCGTCTAGTCTTTGTTAATGTCACTAGTGTTGCTAAGTTCGGGTTTAATTTATGGTATAATCGGTAATAGATTGATTTTCGGGTAGCATGATAACTCCAGGGGGCTACCGAGCCCAGGTAATACCTTCGAAAACGAAATGCGTTCCTTAATGGAATGATCGGGTGAGAACATGGTGTAGGGATGAAAGGTAAGTAGGGATGGCCGTCTATGTTTCTTCTGTTGATTCTTATTATTTTTACGAACCGCTTCCTACCAGGACCATCTAGTTACCGGACAACCCACGACCAAAGACATACGTCTGAGCCAAACCGAAGAAGCGGGTCCGGATTTCTAGCTAGATGGTCAAATCTTTAACGTTGGCCAGGGCAATCTTTACTCCTTTTTGGGGGCTCAGGTTGCACTGCAAAACGTTTCACTATTTATCGTCATCATTGGTTTCATAAGTATTACAAACTATTCATTGGATGATTAATAAAAACTAGTTGTCCAGCTTTTTCCGTACCTATCGGTTTTGGAGTTTTATATGTACCAATCCAAATTTAGAGAAGACGCCCTCAATTCCGGCTGACGTTGAGATTGTCTCCAAAATACAAATTACTTTATTTCGAAATTTAATACAAATAAATTGACATTTAAAGAATAGGCAGTGAGTGGCCTGCCATTCAGATCTATCTACAAAAAACCTTCGTGAAAAAAGATGCACGAAAAAGAGCTAATTTGGAACATAATTTAAAAAAGTGGAAAATTTTAGTATAAGTAACAAATTTTCTTCGATGAAAGTGATGCCATTTATATTCTTCGTTTTCCAAAACAATGAAATTTTCATTCACAAATGCATTCTGACATAGCAACACAGGGATGTAATGTAACGGTGTCAAAGATGCTAAATATGCGCGTTGAATTTGGGTTTTTCATCACAATTGATGGTCAAAAATAAAATCTAAATCATTTCGTAACTGTTTTCAAATTTTATCTTATTTGCCTGCGTTCATTTGTCCAAAGGTATTTGCGACCGGTTTTAAAATTTGATAGAGTTCCTCAATCTATTTTATCAAGCCTATGTTAGGTATCTAGTTTTTTTTTTTTTTTTTTTTTTTTTTTTAAGGCGTTCATGCTCCATGTAGGAGCGTTGCCAGGCTAATCAGCTTTGAATATTCACCACGGTCATTCGCAACAGCGACATAATTACCATGGCAGCCGATTTTTTTAAGGTCGTTTATTACGTCAGTCTCCCATTGTAGTCGTGGTCTTCCTCGCGGTCTACCACTCCCTGGGGTACTAACGTACATTTTTCTAATCATTCCAGACTGTAAAATCGGCTCGTAGAACATGCCCAAACCAAGCAATCCTATTAGAACGGATACAACCTATTATATCAGGACCCTCAAGAAGGTCTCTGATCTCAAAGTTATACCGGGTTCTATACTCTCCATCGTCTGTCTTAAGTGGACCAAAAATGTAGCGTAGGATCTTACGCTCAAATACAGATAAATGCGATTCGTCATTTTGTGTAAGGGTCCACGTTTGTGACCCATACATCACAACCGGTCTAATCAATGTCTTGTATAACTTGAGCTTGGTGTTAGTTGATACATACGGTGATCCAAGGAGAGGTTTAATTGAGTAGAAAGTTCGATTACATGCAGCGATTCGAGCTTTAATATCTGTAAGTATGCTGTTGTTTGAGTCAAGCATTGATCCCAAATATTTAAAAGATTCAACTCCCTCAATTCGTTCATCGCTGCACATCAAATCTTTCTTCTCAGCCTCTCTTGAAACATTCATATGTTTGGTTTTATTGTAGTTAATTTGCAGACCAATTTTCCTAGCACCACTCTCAAGCGACTTAAAGGTCTCACTCATAACAGCTTCACTTCGGCCGAGGATGACAACATCATCAGCGTAAGCAATCATCTGTACTGAGTTTATTGACAAGATATTGTTATTAGTCGGTAGTTTTTTTTGACGGCACACATATTCCAAGGCTAGATTAAAAACTATAGGAGAGATAGCATCCCCTTGTCTTAAACCGGAGTCGACTTTAAAAAACTTTGATATTTCGTTCTCTACTCGTGCAGAGCATGGAGAGTTCTGTACTGTCATTTTGCATAGTGATACCAGTTTACCAGGAATTCCCATTGACACCAGAGCAGACCATAGAGTCTCTCGTTCGAGAGAGTCGTAGGCCTGCCTGAAATCAATGAAAAGTTGGTGCACAGCTATGTTGAACTCTCGACATTTTTCCAAAATCATCCTTATCGAGAAAAGTGCATCGGTGGTACCTCGGCCCCGCCGGAAACCACACTGATATTCTCCAAAAAGTTGTTCAGCAAAAGGATTGATTTTGGATAGCAAAATGTAGGAAAAGATCTTATATGCTGTGCAGAGGAGAGCAATTCCTCTGTAGTTTGCACATTGTAGGCGATTACCTTTTTTATGGATTGGTATCAGCATAGCTGTGTTCCAGTCCTGTGGCATGGTTTCAGTCCTCCAGATCATTTGAACCAGTTCAAACAATCTTAAGGATAGAGTTTCACCACCATGTACAATCATTTCGGATGTTATATCGTCGATACCAGGTGCTTTATTGCATTTTAATTTTGACAGCGCCGCATCGAATTCCTCTTTGGTGAGTTCGTCTACATGTACCTTTGACGCACGAATAAGCTTTGCTCGTCGCCCGACTTGTTGCTGGTCACTTAAGTTGAGAAGATTCTCAAAATAAGCGGCCCAAGTATCTAAAATATTTTTAAGGTCTACTTGTAGCTCCCCATCTTCGTTTTGAATAGCAGTCGATCTAGTTTGAGGGCCCTTCTTTAAGGTTTTAACCTGTTGAAAGAAGATACGCGATTGATGTTCCTTATTGAAGCTTTCAATCTCCTCACACTGTGTCTTCCACCATTCTCTCTTCGTTCGTCTACATAGCTTTGTAACGGCTTGTCTTGCCAGTTTATAGGTATCTAGTAAAAAATGTTAATATATCAATGATATGAAATACGTTACTTAATTTTACAAATCTTGTACCGAATCTTTAATTTGCTTTTCAAAATTGGGATGTTCCTTTTGATTCACAGCAATGGCACATATTGACCACTTTTTTATTTAGCATTAGCAATTAAACGAATTGCACTTGCTTCTCCATCGAACGTCTGTCAGAAGTTGAATAACAGAGCCTGTATTACTTTAGTGCCAACATTTTGACTCGTATTCACTGACCTACGAGTTAACGTGAGATATCACATACCACTCGTCTCGATAAAAAAATGTATTTTCTTAAAGGCTTCACATCGTACCCCTGTAAAACAAACGAAAACAACTTTATTTATTTTTTAGCCCGTCATCTTATGTAAATAGGTTAGTTTTATGAGCACCTCAAAGTTTAGGTCCATAGGATTAATGGTTTACGAGATAATCGATATAATACGAAAAACATGTTTTACACTGAAAAAAAAGTAAGTATTTTCAACAGAAAACACGTATTAATTTAACAGAAATTTATGTGAGTTTTCAGCCACCTTAGCACTTTGTTATTAGAACATTTTTTGCTATGTTAAATATACATAAATTTACAAACTCATTTCTGTACAAAATGACATAGTTTTTTGTAAACAAAATATAATATTTTGTTATAACAACATAGCCGATTTTTAAAGATAAGTTAGTTTAACAAACATATATGTACTTTTAACATAGCTTTTTTATAAAACGACATAGTTTTTAGTAAAAAAAATAATATTTTGTTATACCAACATAGCCAATTATAAAGATTTAATTAGCCTAACAAAGGTATATGTACTTTTAACATAATTTTTGTAAAACTTTTATTTCACTATGTAACTTTGCTAAGTGAAAACAATAGAATTATTTGTTATTTATACATACTAATAAAGTGACTGCCATAACTAAAATAACTATATATTTTATAGAACCTTGGTTAAAATTAACAATTTTGGACCTTTGGACTCCTTCTAAAATTGGGAATAAAAACACTTTTTCAATGTACTCAAAATAAATTTATTTATTAACAATGATTTTATTAATACTTATATATAATATAAAATTGTATTTTAATTACACAACTTAATTATATAAATTAAATTATTGTATTATTAGTTAAGTCACCTTAATGTATATATTTATGTTAAATGAACATTTTTATTATGTATATAAGTGTGATTTATAATGTATTATAATTTATTTATTTATTAAAATTTATTTATCATTATAATTTATTTATGTATTTATTTATTAATTATTCGTTATAATTTATTTTGTTTATTATAAATGCTTATAAAATGGTTGTTTAATTTAAAAATATTATCCCGAGAAGAATAGTTATATAGTTTAAATAAATGTATTTGTTTTATTAAAATTTGCATTTCGACTATAATAACTTCAGCTAATACAAATCAAAAAAATTATTTTAAATCTAAAATTTAATCAAACAAAACATATCATATACGATGGATAAAACAGATTTAAGATAACTAAGATTCCTTAAACTATTTAATGAAACTGTCGGTTATGGATAATGTAAATGGTGTTACTACAGATTGTTGTTCTTTTAAAATATTTCTTGAAATGGGTATACATAAAATTTTTATTTATTGTATTCGAATATGTTGCGTTGTCGTTGCCAAATTAAAATCAATCTGAGCAAATTAATTCTGTAAACAAAATTGAGTATATTTAATTCAGAAAATATTAACTTTAATTTATTTTAAATTTTTATATAAAGCTATATTTTTCAAAGTTTAAACTCAGATTATATGAGTGTATAAACTCAGATTAATTTAGTTCAGTTAACAAAGCCGTAAAAATTTTTTAGCAACCGGAAAACATTTAAATTTAACTCACCGATTCTTTATTCTTCTCCTCTCCTGAAATTTATATATGTAATGGTCGAATTGCATCTTTTCCCAGTATTTGTTACCCTTATAAACTTTACTTATATCATCTTGTGTTATAATAATAATAAGTTTTGCGCGAATAGAAATCGAGCTATCAGGATTTCAAAAATAATAATATATAATATTAATTTAAATTTAATATATAATATAAATATAATTAAAGACAAGTAAATGCTTCATAAAAAGATTGAATTGCTTACCTGTTAAATTTTTAAATAATTTAATGTTGTATATTATCCTTTTCTTTAGCAATCTATAAAGTGTATTTTTAGTAGCAAGAGATGTTTTTTCATATCCAAGCACAAAGAAAACACGTTTCAAATGGAATTAATTTTAAATGCAATCCTTAAATAAATTTTGACATTTTACAAAATGTTCTCTTATTTTAAAATAGCACTACATACTTATAACAATTCTTTCAATTTAATTAACATAGTGCTCCGTTACTTCAACTTAGCCTCGTAACCTCCATTTCTCTTAACATAGCGCTCTGTTATTATAATATATGCTTAACAGAGTATATGTTAAATATTTTTACCATTGTTAATAAAAATAAACTACCGCTATGTTAAAATAACTGGAGCCATGTAATTTTAACAAAACCAATGTTTGTTTACAAAATGTATTTGCTTAGGTAAAATAACGAAGCGATTTTTGTATTAATAACATAATTGAAAAAAACTAGCAAAGTCAATTTTATTGAAACGTAACATAAACTATGTTATTATAACAAAAATATTTTAATAAAACCAATTTGGTTAATATTACGTAGCTTTTTTTCTCAGTGTACTCTTCTCTCACCAATCGTTATAAAAAACGGGTTCGTTATAAAAACGAAACCCAAAAAATATATGGTAGCTTTTAAAATGTTTTATGATTTTATTGACGATTATAGTGCAACTGTATTAAAAACGATAAAACACGAGTAAACAATAGTTCTATTAGATAGCAAATAAGAAAATATGAATGAGCTAAAATCTCACAGCTCTGAGATACTTCGGTCTGGGTTAAGGATTTTGATATAGTTTTTGGCAAAAAACTTTTATGAGGACATGGTTTTTAGTTTTGGGCAGCGACGTATATCAAACATAACTTTTTGTTAAAGTACATTTTTTATCTCTGTTTAGATATGTATTACAAAACTAACTCGAGACATCAATACGTTGTCGGAAAATTATAACAAATCATAAATTAATATAATTTAGTGAAAAGATTATACAATCAGCAAACTACTCAAAACCTCTCCATTCAGCTTTTCGAGAAAATATTTCAAAATCACATATTCATATTTCTTTCAAAATTCCAAAAATATTGTAAAAATTAAATAAAATCAAAATTTCAAACGTTGTTCAAACAAAATTTTAAAAGTATTTCAAAAATTATTACAAAATCAAAGATTAAAATTTTTTTCAAAAGCTCTAAAAATATTGCATAAATTATAACAAAATCAAAAATTGTAACTTTTTCCAAAATTATAAAAATTATAATAAAATCAAAAATTTAAAATTTTTCAAAATTCTAAAAATATTCCAAAAATTCTTACAAAATCAAAAATTGAAACTTTTTACAAAATTCTAAAAATATATATACAATTCAAAAGATTTTTTTTTTCAAAATTCTAAAAATATTCAAAAAATTAGAATAAAATCAAATATTTAAACTTTTTCTAAATTCTAAAAATATTCCAAAAATTCTTACAAAATCAAAAATTGAATCTTTTCCAAAATTCCAAAGATATTTCAAAAACTATAACAAATTCAAAAATTTCCATGTTCAATTATATTTACGTAAACAAACAGCTAAATTTTTTTAAGAAAGATTTTTTCTAAAAAAATAAATGAAATCATTTTTTTGACACACTTGACAATATTTTTTTGACAAACTTATAATGCAATAAAATTCTCAATAATACTAATTTCATGTTCATTATACATTTCATTTCATACAAATAACTATGTGTTGAGTAGTAGGAATTACAATATTAGTCACAATAACACATAACAACCTTTTAAGACCAAGGTCCCACAACAACATACGTTCAAAGGTGTTGATGGACGTAAATCTTTCTTATTTTGTTTTTTTATATTTTTGGTTAAAGAATGGATAACTAAACGAAAAATATGATAGAATACAAGATTTTATTATTAAGAGTTTATCAATGGATCTAACCATTATGTAGTTTAGAATTCTAAGACACTAGAAATGAATGTATTCAATTGAATAGAATGAAAAATTGCTTTGAAAAGTGAAAGATCCGTAACAAAAGTTTTATCTCAATTCCGGTCGGTTCGGGGAATCGAACCGGCGTCCCTCTGATCAAAGTTTATATGGTTAACCATTTAACCAACTCGACCAGCGACGAGATAAAATTTTGTTTTTGGACGATCGACTTAACATCACAATTATTTAATTCATTTTTAATGTCAATTTTTGTCTTATTTATTTATTCTACGAACACGTTTTACCGTTCTTCATACCTCAACTAAGTTGACATTGAATGAAGAACATTATGGATCTACGAATATGGGAGACAAATCCCAACTAGTGGAGAATGGCCACTAACCAATTTAAATTCAAGATTTTATTATTAAGAGTTTATCAATGGATCTAACCATTATGTAGTTTAGAATTCTAAGACACTAGAAATGAATGTATTCAATTGAATAGAATGAAAAATTGCTTTGAAAAGTGAAAGATCCGTAACAAAAGTTTTATCTCAATTCCTCAATGATAGAATAGAGAAAATAAAAGTAAATTAAAAAGTAAATAGCAAATTTTTACAAAAATTTGCTGAAACAAAACAAAAATGTAGTTGCCAATAATCCAGCCGGTTGCATATTCCTTGATCCTGTGACGCCCTGTCTTTCTTGAAGATTTAAGCCCACACATAGTTATCGTTTCATCAAGAAAGCAACAGCGTCTCATCATCAATGATTACTTCACAGCTAAGATTGAGGGGGCTACCGTTGACTGAATACAGTTCATCTGCCACCACCCCAAAGATGTCACCTTGGCTAGTGATATCTCACTGCTATTGCCAGTGGTATGTGATATCTCACGTTAACTCGTATGTCAATAGCAGGGACTGGATCAAAAATAAAAAAAATTTCAAAACAATAAAAACTGATCCCTCCATGCTGGAAAAAATAAATAAAAATCTTTCTTTTGACACACTTGACAACATTTTTTTGACAAACTTAAAGCCATAATTTTCAATAATAATAATAAAATTTCATGTCATACAAATAATTAACTTTATTTTTTTCCAAAAAATTGGGTAAAGAAATAAATAAAAATCTTTCTTTTGACAGACTTGACAACATTTTTTTGACAGACAAACTTATAATTCAATTATCTAGATTTTGGTCTCACATACCAATCCCGACCATCAAGATTTCTCCAAATTCAATGTTCCTACTCGTAATCACTTAAAATGAACGTTTTTTAAGCAAAAAATATGCAAATTTCCTTGTTTTGTGACACTTAATGATTTTTTGACACACTTCCGGTATAGTTATCAAACACATCGTCCTTTTGGCTCTTTCCATTGAGTATACCTATTTATAAAAAAAAAAATTTTTGAAATCCGTTCAGCGGTTTTCTAGATTTCGTAGGTTGTGACGGCCGGCAGACAGACATACAGTTTTTTGTTGCTTTTTTAGAATCAGTAGGTCCTAAAACGTCGAGAAATGCCAAAAAAGTGGGGGTAAGAATTTCACTTTTGGCTCATGGGTGCAATACTTAGGTCTTTCAGACCGAAGTAACATTTGAATATTCATACAATTCTTGCTTAAAACTAAACAACACAGCTGCCAACCAAAATACGATCACCATTCTAGCTAACAGAACGTTGTAAACACGTTTTTTGTATTTTTTGAACTTGTTATTACAACCAAATTGCTGTAAATTTTAGCTGACACAAAGTTGTGACAGCTTCAAATTGATACTAGGGAAAGTAAACTCGCCCCACTTAGCATAGAGCTTGGTAGTATAATTTTGTCTTATGGCAAGTATTACTTTCGTTTGAATGATAACGTGAAACAATCGACTATGAATTGGAAAAAATTTATTTCAGGTTGGCCGGAAAAAGAATTTTTGCTGAAATATGGTGACATACCCATATATCGGTTGATAACTTCGCTACTATTACGGAATACATTAATCCTTTTCAAGGAAGATATGTAAGCAAGGAACCAACAGTTGTAAGATCTTTATGTGTAAACAAGTGCAAACAAAAAGTTCGCATTTTAATATAGTCAGAAATATATTGTTTGCACCATCAATTCCAATGGATTAAATTGTGATGAACTCAAATTTGCTGAAAGGACATCAAATATTGACTGTTAAAACTATCCCAATTTTTGTATTACTAAATATTCAGGCTTCTGATATTTTACCCCGATCGGCCAAGGTTTTTTAAAGTACATATGTCTAAGCAAAACAAAATGAATGAACTCAAATGAATGAACTTTTATAACTATAATAATGTTGAATTATCTCTTTAAAAAATTTGTTAATTCCATATTATTTATTATAAGCTTCGATTTCTAGCTAGGTCTATCAAGATATTCAATCAATATAGTAAAATATGGAGGGGCCGAAATCTCACAGCTCTGGGATATCGAGACTTTGGTCTGGGTTAAGGATTTTGATGTAGTTTTCGGCAAAAAACTTTTATGAGGACATGGTTTTTAGTTTTGGGCAGCGATGTATATCAAACATAACTCTTTGTTAAAGTACAAGTCTTTTTTATCTCTGTTTAGAAATTTATTACAAAACTAACACGAAATATCAATACGTTGTTGGAAAATTATAACAGATCATAAATTAAGATAATTTAGTGAAAAGATGATACACTCAACAAACTACTCAAAAACCTCTCCATTTAGCGTTTCGAGAAAATATTACAAAATCACAAATTCATATTTCTTTCAAAACTCCAAAAATATTGTAAAAATTAAAAAAAATCAAAATTTTTTCAAAATTCTAAAAATATTCCAAAAATTATTGCAAATCAAAGATTAAAATTTTTTTCAAAAATTCTAAAAATATTGCAAAAATTACAACAAAATCAAAAACTAAAACTGTTTTCGAAATTCCAAAAATTAGAATAAAATCAAATATTTAAACTTTTTTCTAAATTCCAATAATATTCCAAAAATTCTTAAAAATTCAAACTTTCAAAAATTCTAAAAATATTGCAAAAATTATAACAAAATCAAAAAATTCCAAAAATTTAAAATTTTTCAAAATTCTAAAAATATTCCAAAAATTCTTACAAAATCAAAAATTGAAACTTTTTTCAAAATTCTAAAAATATATATAAAATTCAAAACTTCTATTTTTTTCAAAATTCTAAGAATATTGCAAAAATTATAACAAAATCAAATATTGAAAAATTCCAAAAATATTCCGAAAATTAGAATAAAATCAAATATTTAAACTTTTTCTAAATTCCAATAATATTCCAAAAATTCTTAAAAATTCAAACTATTTCCAAAATTCTAAAAATATTGCCAAAATTCTTACAAAATCAAAAATTGAAACTTTTTACAAATTCAAAAAATATATATAAAATTCAAAAATTCTATTTTTTTCCAAATTCTAAAAATTTTGCAAAAATTATAACAAAATCAAAAATTAAAACTTTTTTTAAAATTCTAAAATTATTGCAAAAATTATTACAAAATCAAAAATACAAACTTTTTTCAATATTCCAAAAATATTTCAAAAACTATAACAAATTCAAAAATTTCCATTCCATTTACGTCATAAAAACAACTGATTTTTTTTTCCAAAAAATTGGGTAAAAAAATAAATGAAATCATTTTTTGACAAACTTGACATTATTTTTTTGACAAACTCATAATACCATAGTTCTCTATAATAATAATAAAATTTCATGTCATACAAATTATTAATTTTTTTTTGTTCCAAAAAATTGGGTAAAAAAATAAATAAAAATCTTTCTTTTGACACACTTGACAACATTTTTTTGACAAACTTATAATGCAATAATCTAGTTTTTGATCTCACATACCAATCCCGACCATCCAGATTTCTCCACATTCTTTGTTCCTACTCATTATCACTTAAAATGAACATTTTTTAAGCCAAAAACATGCAAATTTCCTTGTTTTGACCCACTTGACGATTTTTTTGACACACTTTCGGTACAGTTATCGAACACATCTTCCTTTCAGCTTTTACCATTGAGTGTACCTGTTTTAAGAATTCAAAATTTTTCAAATCCCTTCAACCGTTTTCTAGATTTCGTCGGTTGTGACGGCCGGACCGACGGCCGGCAGACAGACATACATTTTTTTTGTTGCTTTTTTAGAATCAGTAGGTCCTAAAACGTCGAGAAATGCCAAAAAAGTGGGGGTAAGAATTTCACTTTTAGCTCATGAATGTAATACTTGGGTCTTTCAGACCGAAGGAATTGAAGAGACCTACTTGGAGAATACATTCTATGGGATATAAAACTAATCGATTAAATTAAGTTTTCAAATGAAACTCAACCAGAACATTGATTGTATTTTATAAATAAAACAGGTGAGCGGGACGGGATACAGGTTGACAACTTTCACATATAATATGGAGCATAAAAGGAAAATATTGTAAAAATATACGAATTAAAAAATTATAAATTATTTTTAATTGAGAGTAGGAACGGCCTTAAATTTATGATATACGTATTTTATAAAGGGGGATAATATTTGTGTGAAAATGTGACTAAAGGAGAGATGGGTAAAATATTCAGAAATTGCGTGATGTCATATTATTATGAACAGCCCTATGTAGTGGTGTAATGCAAACGATCAATATAAAAATATTAATTTATTTACATACAAATAACTAGGATAGTTTGATATAGATCACATAACAATATAGTTTACTATTAATTGATAAGCGTAAAATACTAATGGTGTCCATGTTCATATACGCTATGACCATGACTTTCACCACCATCTCCACCGCCATGCCCTCCAAAATCGTATGAATGATGCCCTAATGTTTTATCTTCATGATCTTGATGATTCTCGAGGGTCAATCCATGTCCAGAATGATGTTCTGTTTCAGGGTGAAGAATCTAATTGTGATCGGTAAAATGAAAAAAATTGAAGTAATCATAAAATTTTATTTTAACATACCTTCAATTTATGCTTGATTCCAGCTACTTCAACAGGATGTTTTAAAAATTCTTGATCCTCTTTTTTAACATAAGTTGGTACCGCATGGAAATGATGAATTTTAAAACTTTGATGTGATGTTGCATGCTTATGTTCTATTTCCGAATGATGATCCGTTTCAATTGGAGATTCGTGGCTTTCATAATGTTGGTCAATAATACCACTATAGCATGTCGTTATAATAGATGCAAAAATCTGTAATTTTGAGTAATTCAAATAAAAGCGTAACAAAGAGGAAATTATTAGCTCTAAAAACACGCTAACTTTAATCTAAAAGTTTGAGCAGTTAACAAAAAATTTAACCTCAAATCTGTGATAGTTTCTGTGACTGAATTTTTAAAATTAAAATTCATAACTTTCTTTTGTTTGAAAAGTTGCTCAACGACTTTGACAACATACAACGTCTGTCAATACTTCATATCTGCTTAAAACCATAATACCATAATGTTTAAAACCATTTCACTTACCACAAATTTAAACATAATTTTCCAATTAATAGAAAACCAGAATTAAAGAATACAAAATTGAAAAATTTTAAAATAAAAAGAAAAAGAAATTACAACAATTAATTAAACAAATTATTAACGTAAAAGAAAGTAAGAAGTTGAATGATCGAAAATAATGAACTTCTTTGGTTTTATAGTAAAAATCATATTGCAGCCCCTTCTTCTTACGATTTAAAACTAATTTTGTTTCCCATTTCTAATGCATTTTTTTTTGTCTATTTCTATTTCATAACTGAATTTGATATATTTTCGATGATTTTCTTTGGTATGACGTATTAATAGTTTCCAATGTTTTATACCAATACAACGTTTCTTGAAAACTTGTATGTTTAAGTAAATCGTGAGGAAGTTAGTACTATAAAGTATCAATCATTTGTTTCTGATAAGCAAATTATACATGCTTTTTACAGTCAATCTTTTATAACGAACAAATGAAAAACGAGAAATTAAGTGAACACAGGTACAATTTAACTCTTGTGCCATAATGACCTTTCTTGATTCTTTTATTTATAATTATGCCAAACTGTTGATTTTTGATTTATTGAAAATTTATTACAGCAAATCTTCAGATAGCTTACTGACAGATGGCTTATATCGATCATTCGTACAGTAAGCTTTTCATTTCGTAAAGCTTTAGGCATCAGACAATGATATCTTTTCATTGTTTAATGTAGTAATTTAATTTAACTCATTAAAGTCATCTCTTTCACTTTAATGTCACATCAACTACTGTAAAAGTTGTATTAAAATTTATTAGTTAATTATGTAGCATACGACGAGTATTTATGTAACATAACAAATTTGATTTTTATCTAATGAATACGCTTTTAATTGATTTAGATCGGGTACTTAAGAAAATTAAAAGTTTTATAACTCATACCGGACCGGTGTACATATATGTAAGTAAACAAATTTTAAATTGAATTTCAATTCACGAAATCTGTTTATTTGATATTTTTATAATTAAATTTAAATTGGTGGTGTTACATGATATGTTGTTCACTATAAGGCTTAGTTTATGCAAAGAGAATCAACTCAACTAACCTTTTCATAGAAAATGTATGATTTTTACCCATCCCAAGTCTGAAGAAAGAGACTCATTGTGTGAGTTCTTAAGTGTTTCCTCCGTCACATATTTCGGTATGAATTTCATCAAACAATTTATTTTCGCTTATTCCGTGATTCGGAATATTTTTATGTATAAGTTTAAAGTTCATCATTCATCAAACAGGATTGTTCATTTTTGTAAATATGTATTCTAAACATGTCAAATAAAATGATATATTTATTTAGATATATTTGTCAAAAACACAGTTTTTCCGATATGTCCAAGTTTTGTTTTATCGTTTCTTATTTTCTTGAAGATTTTCATTCAAATTATTTAAAGTTTGACCTAATTTTTGGACTGTACCGAGTGTGGACAAAAAATCAGAATTTTTAGATCTTCTCCGCACATAACGTAAAAAAATCCATAATCCATATTATATTATCATCCATACATAAATTTAAGCCCATATTATTGATTTTTTTTCCATACAAAATAAAATGTTTGTAATATTATACCTGGAGTGCGTTCGAATACTTAATGAAGTCTTATTTTAATTAAATAGTTAATGAGCCAATCAACATTTAGTATTCGAACGCATTCCATTTAATATCTGTATTATCAAATTTGCTAGGGATAGGAAGGTGTTTAGAAGTCAGAAAGAAATCACAATTAGATCATTCGACTCGAGATAGTGGCATCTGTATACTTTGTAACAGACAAAATGCTCATACCACCTTTATATATTGTCTGTTATATTGTCGAGCTTATTGGTAACTCCTTGGTTGTTCTATTATAATTTTTTACTGAAATTACTTGTTACTGATTTTTTTATTGCAAGTTATGTAGGTTTATAATAAGTTATAAATTAATGTCTCGGAATAACCGAAGATACCATGCCAATTATGGCTACATTTCTGAACTACGTGTACTTAATGAATTTATGACAATTGTGGAAATTAAAATTGTCAGTATAGTAATCTCCCAAGGGCGGTGATAATTCGATTTTTGATCAACCTCATTCTTTTTTCAGCACAAATCTTTAACTGTAATTAATTATCCTAATCATAGTGAAATAGTTTGAAAGCACTTTATATTGCAACTTCGGGATAGAATAGAACTACCATCACATTTAACCAAATTTTTAGGGTTCCGTACTTTGAAAAAGTAAAAACGGTACCCTATTGGTGAGACTTCGGTGTCCGTCCGAATTTCTACATAATCAATTTACTCACAAACTAAAAGTGCTATCAACTTGAAATTTTCTACAGTTATTCAATGTGTTTTCCCACACCTGATGATAACAAAAAATTTCAAATATTTGTTTTTATCTATATTTTATGGACATAGATAAGTAGATAGTAAAACAAAAGTTTTTTCTAAGGAATCTAGTTTGGTCTAGAAAAATCGAAAAAAATAGAAGTATTTCAAAAAAATTTTTTATTGAATTTTCGACTGCTTAGTTTTTGAATTATTTCCAAAAAAGAGTGTTTTTTTTGTCCCCTTCCCCCTTAACTTCAAACATTACAAAAGAAAAAATTCAGGCGTGTAGGGATTTTGCTAAATCTAACTAAATTTTTGTTGGTTGTTATAATTTCAAATGTTCATTTGAAGGTTTAAAGTAGAAATTTTGAAAAAAAAAAAATTAGATTTGATCATGTCATGTGGGGTGTCATATGAAAGGTGATTTTTTTGTAGTGCAAAACAGTTTTTTTGTAACTTTCGAAAGCATAATTTTTGATTTATTTTCAAAAATTTCATTTGTTCCCCCTTATCTACAAACATTACAAAAGAAAAAATTAAAAAAAATTCATGGAAAACCACGCCAACGTCAGCAATGGAGATTCTTCCAAAGCTTTCTTCATCGCACCTACATGTTAAATCTGTAGCGGTGTTGAGCGTTCATAGACTGCAGTTCACAGAAGGGTTTAAGCCGGGCAATCTAACTGGACACCTTAAAATCCTTGCTGAATTACAAGCTTAACTGCATACATACCATATTTCGGATTGTATGCTAAAAACAATAGATTTAGACAGACACTTTAATGTCAAGATATTGGCCATAGATCGTATTAAAAGCCACATACGGTCACTGCCACATAACGCCAGCATCTGGTACACAGATGGTTCTCGAACCAATGTGGGCACGGGAGCAGGAGTGTTTGGTCCTAGAACAAACCGAACGGTTGCCTTAGGCACCACATTATCCATATTTCAAGCCGAAATTTTTGCCATTAGCAGTTGCACTTTGCTATGTGCTGAAAGACAATACCAAAATATTGAAATATATATTATCTCTGACAGCCAAGCAGCACTCTTAGCACTAAAATCTACGCGGTTTGGTTCAAAACTGGTATGGGAATGCTACCAAAATCTACTAAAAGCCTCCTGCAATAATAGAGTAACACTAGTGTGGGCACCCAGCCACATAGGAATACAAGAAAATGCTATTACAAAGCAAGGTGCCAATAAAAAGTTTGTTGAACCGGAATCATGCTTCGGAATGGCCAAGAGTTCGCTCAAAAGCACAATCCAAACATGGGAACAGAAACAAAATGCTAAATTATGGAGAAGCAGAGAGGGATTAAAACACTTCAAGAAGTTTCTGGGTAACCTCCCCTGTTTCATCCTTAAAAACAATCGACTTAAACAGAGAGTCTCTAAGAATTTTAACGTGGTGCGTTACTGGATATGGTCCCTTAAACCACCATCTTAACAAAATGGGCCTTATTGTTTCCGACAGGTGTAGATTCTGCTACTCGGACGCGAAAACGATGGAACACGTCATCTGCAGCTGTCCTGAACTCTCTTGGCACAGATACAACCAACTTGGTCATAGAAGACTAACACTTCCACTACCACAAAACGTCACTCCAATTGAGCTAATTAATTTTATTAAAAGTTTCAACTTGGATTACAGAATACAACCAGTAACGGCACAGACGACCACTGACTAATAACACAATCAGGGTAAGCAGAATAGAACTTCAGGTCGCAGTGCTACTTAAACTGCAAGTCTCAAGGCCTTCCAATAAAAAAAAATTGTTTTTAAAACAGAATTTGAATATTCAACGCTAACAACTCTTCTTGAGTTATTAATTACATCCAAATATATCCCTTCTCCAACGAAAAGCTAAGCTTTTGCTAACCCACATTGTGTGCTTGTACTGAGATCCTGTTATACTGCTAATGAATCACATTTAAGAAACATTTTATTTGATGTTGATAATGATGACTTTGACGAGTAACATATTTTGTGCGAGTGAATGCTTTTTACATTTTTATGTTGAATATTTTTTCAAAATTCTTAAAATATATATTGCAAAAGTTATATTAAAATTAAATCTACAAACTTTTTCCAAAATTTTAAAAATATCGCAAAAATTATAACAAAATCAAAAGTACAAACTTTTTTCAAAATCCTAATAATATTACAAAAATTATTACAAAATCAAAATTGAACCTTTTTTTAAAATTCCAAAAATATTGCAAAAATTATAACAAAATCAAAAATTCAAACTTATTTTAAAGCTGTTCCTGTTATTCAGAAGTCGTGGAGTCTGGCATCACACAAAAAGTAGGGTCTGCGTCGGACCAGACGGTGGAAGTTATACTTCTTTGCTTATTCGCTCGCACACACGCAAACAGACAGACAGATAGGATACATTAAAAAAAATAACTAAAAAAAAACAAAAATATTATTCAAAAAAAAAATGTTATTCAAGAAAAAAAATATTATTCAAAAGAAAAAAATATTATGCGAAAAAAAAATATTATTCAAAAAAAAAAATATAAAAAAAGAAACATATTATTCAAAAACGAAATAAAAAGAAAATATTATTAAAAAAAAAATTATTATTCAAAAAGTATAAGAACGTATAGTTATTAATTACTAGAAGGTACACCCGCACGGCGATGCCCATGCTTCCCAGATAAAGTGGTTGAAAACTGCTTTTTTTTGAGTAAATTGTACGATAGTTTTTTGTAATGTCATTTAATTTAACTTATTTTATTAGTAATATATAAAAAATTTGAAAAAAATATAATAGTATCATTTTGCAGTCAGCAAAAGCCATTAAGTAAATGTCTCTAAAGCTATAGATAAAATTACATATTAAATGTACGTTAAAATTAAAACACAATGACAGGCAAATAATAATTAAATAATTTTTATAAATGTAGATGGCAAAAGATTAGGGTTAGAAAAAAGTTAAAATTTTATTCCAAAGATTTAATTCAAATAATTAAATGTGTAACGAACAATTAGGTGAGCGTAAATATATTTGTTTATTGGATGTCACAATTGTCTATTACTTACTCCGAAGCCACCGTACTCGTCATACAAAATATAGGTACACTGGTTCATTGCTATTGGTGTAGCGTCCTATTTCATGTAGACTTATAATCATTTATCAATCCAGAAATTTTGCTGTTCTGAAGAGGGTCGTATTGCAATTTGCAAATATATTTTATCGATTGTCTGCAATACTCTACTCCATTGATGCATACGCCGGCCGATTAAAAAATACCACCATTTTTAGTGAATATTTTCGTTTAATGGGTTTTATTGCTTTATGGCCATCGTCTTATTTCGACATTCCTTCCCACAACTTAAAACAAAAATTGGAAAAAATAATAATAAGACTAATTTCATTTGTAAATTCAGACTTATATATTATTATTAAAACAGTCAAACCACAACATATGTTAACATATTTGCATATATTTTATAGATCCCTTGCAATAACAATAATAGTTTTGAAAGTAATGGAGAAGCATATATCACTCAATAATACCGCATTCACAGCGACATAGCAAATTGGTAGATGTAATTTAAATCTGTGCTGTAAACACTTTTTATTTTAAAATCTTGAAACTAATTTGATATCTAGGCTTACTACCATTACAAACGATTCAAATACTTACGATTCAAATTACAATCTACGTTTTAAATTCATCTTAAATATGCCAAAATGCAAATTATAATATACTATCTACTAATTTGCTATGTCGCTGTGAATGCGGTATAAGTAAAACACTTTAAATCTGTAACTTTGATATTGTTCGCAAATTCAAATGCAAATTCTTGGTTCATCAATGTTTCTAAGAAGAGGAAAAGAAACGTCAATTTCCAATTTTTGGAACATGTGAGGGCAGTTCTGCTAATGCAAGCAGGTTTGTTTAATCATATATAAGCAATGCTTATATATGTATCGTATTGGTGCTAATGCATAGAAATATGTACATATTTTATATAATTGCAAACCATAAGAACATATTTGTTGTAAATTAGAAATATGTATTTGTTAAAAAATAATTTAACATAATTTTCATATAAATGTACACATATGTTTGTCACATTATACATTAACTATTCATTTTAATGATAATTCCGAAAAGTGAAAAAAAAAATTGATCAAAGATAACTAAGCGAATAATGTTTTATTATTATAAAATATGATTGATTTAGTAATTTCGTCTCTATAACCATACAGCATAAGGTTGATTTACTAATTTCGTCTTTATTACCATACAGCATAAAGGTTAAAATATACCTTGAAACAGCGTGACGCGGTTTCTCGTTTAACACCTCATCAAAATATTTACAACGAGCGCAAAGAAGTATAACTTCAAAAATTACTCAAGAAAAATTTTCCTAATATTTACAAGTTTTGTTAAAAAACGACATTTAATCTGCAACAACTTGATATTTTTCGACTTATTGATAGCGCGACTTTTCCAACAGAGTCTCTCATCTCTGGAACTCGTTACCTTCGTGGGTTTCCCCTAATAACTTTAATCCTCAAAAGTTCAAAATAAGCGTTTATAAATTTCTCAAAGAAACTTAATTCTCAATCGATCTAATCCTTAGTTGGCATGGTATCGTCGGATATTCAGAGACGTTAATTTATGATTTTAATTATATTAACACTAAACATGCCCAACTTTCAATAAAAAAAAACAAAAAAAAAAAAACAAACAACAAAAATTTTAAGCTGACATTCATCAGAAATTTTAAAAATATCCTGAAGGTTCTTTTAGTAAATGCTATAGTATATGAGAACAATTATATCTACAATAATGCATATACCGATGATATCAAATAGACAAACTTTAATATTATTATTAAAACTGGAAAAAAAATTAATGTAATCACAACCTCATCTCGAAGTTAGCAGTTATTATTCAAACAAAGGAAAAATATTTGCAAATAAATTTCATTGTGATTGGGACATCTACATATAAACATATTATTGACAACAGAACAGCAGTGGGTTCGAATACTTATGTCGTTTTCTTTTTGACAAAATAAAGTGATCTAAGAGCAAAAAAGCAACTGTCAGATCACTTTTTTTTTTGCATTTCGTATTCTTTTTGTATAAAAAGATTGCTCTTTTTTGATCTGAAAATATTTTTCTGAATCTAGATTTTTTGGTAGATCATGTTGTGAATACAATAAAGTTACACAAATACGTTTACACATCTGTCAAATTAGTAAACAAACAAGACGCCATTTACATATTATTATTTTTTTAAAGTGAACAAGTTATTGTTTAAATAAATGTTTTGTTTAAGTCGTGTTTTGAATTAAAAATTAATAAAAAATTATTTAATTAAATACTATTAATTACAAAAACATTAAATAACAGTTCAAAAACACAACTACAAAACTAGATCAAATCTGTTCATATTCTTTTTATGAAAAAAAAAATCACTTTTTCTGCTACGGCAAAAAGAAAACGACATTAATGTCTCATTTTCATTAAAAAGGTAATGAACCAATCAAAAGACTCGAGGTTTATTTAGTATGTATTCGAACCCATTTCATTTAATGCCTGTATTTTCAAGTTTGTTGTCGATATTTTTGATAGAAAAACTTTGATATCTAATTATTAAATATAACAGAAATGTGTTAAAAATAACAAAAATGGGTTATTAACTAAAATATATAAATAAATAAATGAAATGTTGTGTTATAATAGTACAATATGAGGCAAGGACTTAAAGCTAAAGACTTTGGCAAAACCCCCCATATAGAAGCCTTCTTCATTTTTAGCACAGTAAAAATCGTGAACCTGAAGCGCCATTTTGAAATTAAAACTCAATATTTTTTTTTTTTTTTAATAAAATGTGTTGTGTAATAGGGTTTAGAATATGTGTCACAACAACACATAAATACCTTTTAAGACCCACAACAACTGGCGTTCTAAGGTGTAGATTAACGCTTTTTTTTAAACATTTGTGGGTTGAAGCCACCTGAGACTAAGTGTTCCGGCAAACTATTCCATTTGTACGCAGTTCGGACAAAGAAGTCTCTCTGCGATCTGCCAGTATGACAGCGCGGGATCTTTACCGTTTCACTGGTTGCGGCAGCCGATTGCCGAGTGGAACGGGGGTAAGAATAAGTTTGAGGCATGATGCCGCTGATTTCATCTGAGCACTGCTGATGACGATATTTGTAAAAAACAACGAGGTCAGCAACAGTGCGACGATGTTGTAGGGAATCAAGTTTTGATGTCAAAGTTCGATCACCTACAATTCGTATAGCTCGCTTTTGAACAGAGTCCAAGAGGGCCAAGATGGAAACAGAGGCAGCACCCCAAACTTGACAGCAGTACTCCATACAGGGATGAATATAGGACTTATAAACATGGAGCAATTGGTATGGAGTGAAAAATTTTTTGTATCTATTTAGGAGGCCGAGTTTTTTAGACGCGCTTTTTGCCATCGCCATTACATGATCGTTCCAGAGTAGGTCATTTGAAACTGTGACACCCAATAAACGAATGTTTTTACATTAACCTATTGGTTCATCACACATACTAAATAAAATATCTTTGGGGAACTCGGACTTTAATCTGGAAACAATCAACAGCTGTGTTTTGGTGGAGTTGAAATTGACAAGGTTTTGGTCACCCCAGTCGGCGACTTTATTCAGGTCTTTGTTCACGTTTATGGCAGCGTCTCTCCGGGCAGGGGCTCGAACGACTTGTGCAGAGTACTATCATCTGCAAAACTATTTATTGGGTTACTGGTGATTTTCAACAATTCGTTGATATAAATCAAAAATAGGGTTGGGGATAATACTGAGCCTTGGGGTACACCAGCGTTAATTAGTTTAGACTCAGAAGAAAATCCGTCTAAGGTTACCGAAATGTATCGGTTGGATAGAAAATTTTGAATCAGCTTCACAACATTGGGATGAAAACCGTACGCAACGAGCTTGTTGATTAAGTTGGCATGCCAGACTCGATCGAATGCCTTGGAGATGTCTAAAGCGATAACGTATGTTTCACCACCTTTATCAAGTATGCTGTTCCAACAATGCGCTACATAGTTTAATAGATCGGTAGTTGATCTTTTGTTTCGAAAACCGTATTGGCTGTCGGATATTAAATGATTTTCTTCCAGAAATTTTGAAATATGTGTATTAATATAATGCTCATAGACTTTGGATAGGACCGATAGTAAAGCTATTGGCCTATAATTTGAGATATCGGATTTTGGTCCCTTTTTGGGGACGGGCTGGACATTTGCCAACTTCCAGCACGAGGGAAATATACCAGATTTGTAGGATTGGTAGAATATTTTAGTTAAAGTTGGTGCAAGTTCTTTGGAAAAGGTTTTTAAAATAATGGGTGGAATATTGTCCATTCCTGATGCTTTGTTGATGTTTAACCCCTTTAAAAGTTTAGCGACTATTTTGGGTTTGAAGTGAAGTTCATTCATATTAACTCCTGAAGACTGGATTTGGGGTATTTCGTTTCCCAAACAGTGGAGTTCAGAGCAAAGCGTTCAGCGAACAAGTTAGCTTTTCTTGCGGGATCATTGACGATTAAATCACCATCAATAATAGGGGGAATAAAAAATTTTGTACCAGAATTTAAAGAATTAATGGCACTGTAGAAACTCTTGTCAGAAACAGACATAGACGTAAGTTTTGAGGCTTTCGCTCTGTCAATTTCGGACTTTTCGTTTGAGATAATCTGATTAGATATTTTGTTGGCCTTTAGATATTGGGATCGATTAGTGGGAGTTTTGTTATGAATCCAAATATTAAATGATCTAAGTGCCGATTCTAAGTGCCGTTTTGGCAGCTTTCGAATACAAGTATTTTTGTTTGGGTTTTACTATGGAGAAAGGGACAAATTTATTGATAGCAAATTGGATGGTTTCTGTAAAGTTTTGAGCAGAAACATTTACATTGTCAGTGTAAAAACAATGACGGTCTAAAAGGAAACCATGGAAAAAATTTTGAAGACCACTCTTATCCATTTTTGAGTAGTGAAATATTTTACGGGGTTTGGGAGCTGTAGTTTTAAGTAAATCAGTTTTGATAATTGATGCGATTAAATAATGATCAGAATTTCCAATACTACCTTTCGCGACATCGACACTCGTAATATCTGGCATTGTGGTAAGATAGAGATCTAAAAGAAAACTTTTATCATCGCCATTACGGGGAGTGAAAGTCGGGCTTTTAACAATTTGGAATAGGCCCTGAGACGCGGCAAAAATTTCTGCCAGTTTTCCACTATTGTCAACATCGTCGGTCGATTTGGAGAATTCCAACCATGATTTGTTGTGGACGTTGAAGTCACCGGTAACGATAACTTCACAGTTAGGGGACTTTGCTCTAATCTCGTCCATAATTTTTGTCAGCATATTAAAAAAGTTTGGGTTACGTTTGTTGGGGGACCGGTATAAAGCTATTGTAAAAAAAGTCATTTCTGGAAGACAAATCTTTAAAACCATTGTATTGAAGCCGTCACCGTGTAGTTCAAAATTTGGAAAGCGCGTGTACGCAACACTCTCATGAATGAATGTGCATACGCCCTGATGGAGTTTGAAAGCTGATTCGAGCCTATATTTGGAATTAAGCGATTCTATAAAGAGAAAATTTTCAGAAACTTGTGTTTCTGTAAGGAATAGAATGTTCGGTTTGTCGTGCTCAAGATGATGTTGCACGTGGTCATGGTTAGCGTTCAATCCGCAGATGTTTTGAACATTTATTTTAAAATTTTTTATTGATTCATATATGTTTTGTCCCTGCAAATTCCGTGGACATGCCGCTTTATGTGCGGGTGGATTGCGCAAATTTGCTTTACCACTTGCAGACTTATTTTTTTCGGTTGTACTGCCATGTATATATCAAAATGTTTATTTTATTTTTTTATGTTTTATTTTAAAATGCATAACTAAGTAAAAAATCTTATCATACTACAAAATATGACATATGCCAATATTTCATGATAAGATGAAGAAATAATAACAAAATAATAAGTGAAAAACAAATTGTGAGAAATTTGCAGAAAACAAAACAAAACTAAATGCCAATAATCCAGCTGATGCAGCGCACCCCAGACGCACCACCCACCACCTCAATCGAGGCACAAAGCCCACACATAACTACGTGTTGGTCCAATTCCTCGTAAGAGCTAATGAGCGGTACCGCTACGGAACGCTGCCCAGCTAAGACTGGAAGTGCTGCCGTTGACTAATTAAAGTTCGTCCGCCAGCACCCTAAGATATCATCTTGGCTAATGACATCTCCTGCCATTGCCAGTGGTATGTGATATCTCACCCTAACTCATATGTCAATGGCAGGGACTGGAGTACGCAGGGTAGTCATACCCGTAGATCAACATTGATCATAATCTATCAAAATCGATCCCTCCTGCGGGAATATAAAAAAAATTCAAAAAATCGCCATAACGCCGTCTGGAAAAATAAAACTCCGTATAAAAAAATTCAAAAAATTTAATCAAAAACACTAATTCAAGTTTTTGCATATGGCAATGTTCATTGTTTTTTGCAAATGGCGTGAATCAGTAGGGCTTTGATTAAGGAGGTTTTGATTTTGGACGTATGTGGTGTTTGTGTGTGATTTGCACTCACATTAAGTCCAAAATAGCTTACGCCCGTGCGTCATATACTATTTTTTATTCGCCGCAAGCAAAATATTAAAAAAAAATGTTTATTCGAGATCAAAATTATAAATTTGCATAAATTTTGAAATAAAAATATATTGAAAAAGTAACTTTTGACAAAATATTTGTTATTTTTTTCAAAATAATTGTATAACTATGACAATAAATAATAACCAATATTTTAATTGGATTATGAAATTTTGAATTGAAAGGGTGCTTTGATTAAAATTTCAATTTTTTATAGAATTTAAACAAATACAAATGTTTTTTACTTTTTTGTACGTAGCTATGACAACAAAATATATGGGTAAAAAGTGACACTTTACGGCCGCAAATCAGAGGTGAGAAAAGAACGCTCTTCGCTAAGAAACAAACGTTTCCCATATAACGAGTGTTTTTATATATTCGTGTTCTTTTGTATTCTCATTTTAAAACAAATGGAAACAGTGAGAGAATTATTAAAATGTTTCTTTCTGTTTATTTTTATTCTGTTTTGTTTATTCTTTATATGGATTCGAATGGTTTAGTTTAAAACAGGAATAAAGGATTATGCGAATAGAAACGCAAATATATTTGCGAATATATTCTTAGGATTGGGATAATTTTTTTGGATTATAAAATAATAAATATGCGGAGAATAATACTAAGAATTATTTTAGTCTGTCTTTGGATCGAAAAACAACGAAATGTTGAACACTGCTTGGCGGAAATTCAAAAATTGTAAATTCGTTAAATTCTGAGGTTAGGTCACTAGATTGCAAATGCATCAAAAATTTGTGTTGATAATGGTTTTGGCTTGTTTAATGTTTTTTTTTGATAAATCGTTTCATTTTATCTACAAAAAACGCAACGGATTAGCTAGAATTAAACTCAAGCATGTAATGTAATGTGATGCAGTATTTTGTTGTTTACGACATCGCATTTATGTTTTGTATTGGTTTTTCTTTACTTCTCTAGCTTGAAGTAAACACACACCCTTTCACCTTTCATGAAGTAAATATTAACCCCTTCGTACAAACCGAAGTCCTGACACCTCGTAGCAACTTTCAACCCTTATTACCATTTGTCAATAGAAAATAGAGGTAGTCTCTATAATAGAGCTTGAAAATAAAAAATACTTAATTCTAAATTCATTACGTCCTTTACAACAAGTAAAAATATCATTTCAATATAAAACAATTAATTATTTATACTAGAAGTTATTACTCATATTGAAATTTTTTTAAATATTTTGTAAACATTTAAGTTAATTTTATATATAAATGACGCAGTTTTGTTTACGCTAGAGCCTTCTGGTTCCATGATTTCAAGTTTAAAAAAATTTTTAAATTTTCCAATTTTATTTAATTAAAATTTAAAACTTCAACTTGCGTTCTTTAATATGCTAATTTGGTTCCTATTTGTTATCAATTATCATACATAAACTAAATAATACAGGTGCGTCCGATTTGACAGAAATAACTGAAAAACAACAACAATTGCATATAATTTTTGATTTGTTTCAGTTGCTTCACTCAAAATATCGTCCTCAAATCGCAGTTTTTTGTTTTTAATCAACAAGGCCAATAGAAAAAAAATTAAGAAAATGTTATGAATATATAGGGAATAGGAAGAATAAAAGAAATAAAATAAAAACGACAGATATTTTAAAACACGAGTGCTGGAAAATATAAAACATTCGAATGAAAACATTTCTCTTATTTCCATTCTTTATATATTTTTCGTATTCTCTCCTTAATAAAAAAGTAGGGTCTGCGTCGGACCAGACGGTGGAAGTTATACTTCTTTGGCCATTCGCTCGCACACACGCACACAGACAGACAGATAGGATACATTAAAAAAAAATAACTAAAAAAAAACCAAAATATTATTCAAAAAAAAAAAAATATTATTCAAAAAAAAATATTATTCAAAAAAAAATATTATACAAAAAAAAAATATCGTTCAAAAAAAAAACATATTATTCAAAAAATAAATAAAAAAAAATATTTTTTCAAAAAAAAAATTATTATTCAAAAAGTATAAGAACGTATAATCGTTGATTTTTCTTAGTTTTCTTAGTCAAAAAAAATATTATCCAAAAAGAAAAAAAAATATTATTCAAAAAACTAATAATTATTAATTACTAGAAGGTACCCAAACGGCGTTGCCCGTGCTTCCCAGATAAATTGGTTGAAAACTGTTTTTTTTTTTGAGTAAATTCTCCTACAGTTTTTTTAATGTCATTTAGTTTAACTTATTTTATTAGTAATATGTGTATAAAAATTTGAAAAAAATGTAATAGTATTATTTTACAGTCAGCAAAAGCCATTAAGTAAATGTCTCTAAAGCTATAGATAAATTTACATATTAAATGTATGTTAAAATTAAAACACATTTGACAGACAAATAATAATTAAATAATTTTTATAAATGTAGATGGCAAAAGATTAAGGTTAGAAAAAAGTTAAAATTTTATTCCAAAGATTTAATTCAAATAATTCAATGTGTCACGAACAATTAGGTGAGCGTAAATATATTTGTTTATTGGATGTCACAATTATCAATTACTTACTCCAAAACCACCGTACTCGTTATAAAAACTAGGTACACTGGCTCATTGCTATTGGTGTAGCGTCCTATGTCATGTAGACTTATAATCATTTATCAATCCAGAAATTTTTCTGTTCTGAAGAGGGTGGTATTGCAATTTGCAAATATATTTTATCGATTGTCTGCAATACTCTACTACATTGATGCATATACGCCGGCCGGTTAAAAAATACCACCATTTTTAGTGAATATTTTCGTTTAATGGGTTTTATCGCTTTATGGTCATCGTCTTATTTCGACATTCCTTCCCACAACTTAAAACAAAAATTGGAAAAAATAATAATAAGACTAATTTCATTTGTAAATTCAGACTTATATATTATGATTAAAACAGTCAAATCACACCATTTGTTAACATATTTGCATATATTTTATAGATCCCTTGCAATAACAATAATAGTTTTGAAAGTAATGGAGAAGCATATATCACTCAATAAGTAAAACACTTTAAACCTGTAGCTTTGATATTGTTCATAATCTTTTTCTTCGGTACTAAGGTTCCAATGCAAATTCTTGGTTAATCATTGTTTCTAAGAAGAGGAAAAGAAACGTCAATTTCCAATTTTTGGAACATGTGAGGGCAGTTCTGCTAATGCAAGCGGGTTTGTTTAATCATATATAAGCAATGCTTATATGTATCGTATTGGTGCTAATGCATAGAAATATGTACATATATTTTATATAATTGCAAACCATAAGAACATATTTGTTGTAAATTAGAAATATGTATTTGTTAAAAAATAATTTAACATAATTTTCATATAAATGTACATATTTGTTTGTCATATTATACATTAACTATTCCTTTTAATGATAATTCCGAAAAGTGAAAAAAAAAATTGATCAAAGATAACTAAGCGAATAATATTTTATTATTATAAAATATGATTGATTCAGTAATTTCGTCTTTATTACCATACAGCATAAGGTTGATTTACTAATTTCGTCTTTATTACCATACAGCATAAAGGTTAAAATATAACTTAAACAAGCGTGACGCGGTTTCTCGATTAACACCCCATCAAAATATTTACAACGAGCGCAAAGAAGTATAACTTCAAAAAGGTATAAATGCGATTGGATTTTCAAAACATTCTTAAATATTCGTTCGAAGAACGTTTCTTTCTAATCTCTGCCGCAAATCACAGTAATAAAGTAACAATATGTAGGCGAAAAAAGAGTACATTATGATGCAAGGACGTAAAGCTAAGGTTTTTGGGCATATGTGGAGTTTGCACATTAAGCACCCACATTAAGTCCACCCACACCCACATTAAGTCCAAAAAGGATTACGTCCGTGCCTCATATACTATTTTTAATTCGCCGCAAGCAAAATATTTAAAAAAAATTGTTTAATCTAAATCAAATTAAAAATTTTATAAATTTTGAAAAAAAAATATGTTGAACAACTAGTCATTTACATATTTGTTATTTCTTTTCAAACAAATCGTATAACTATGACAACAAAGAATAACAAATATTTTAATTGGATTAGGAAATTTAGAATTGAAAGGTTGCTCTGATACAAATTTCTATTTTTTATAGAATTTAAACAAATATAAATGTTTTTTACTTTTTTGGACGTAAATATGACAACAAAATATATGCTTAAAAAGTGACCCTTTACGGCCGCAAATCACAGTAATAAAGTAGCACTTTAATATGTAGGCGAATAAAATAGTTATAATAAATAAAATTTTATTGCCTTAATGCATTAGCTTTCAATTACAGCCATCAAAATTAAATCTATTTCTAAAATTTTCAAAACAAATTTAATTTTACGATTATCATTAACATGAAAACATTCAAGGAAATAGTTTGAGGCTAGTAATTGAATTGGTTGCAAAAACTAAATAATTAATTTTATTTATGTAATTATCAATTAGATTAGATTAGTTTTATCTCCATTTTCCTTACTAATTTCAAAATTTTCATCCATTTCATCCAATTAAGAATTAATTTTATATATAAAATTACTTACGTGATTAATTATTTTACAGCTAATTCGTCATATATATATGTACTTAATTTGAAAGAATATAGAAATAAAAATATGGAGGGGCTGAAATCTCACAGCTCTGAGATATCAAGACTTCGGTCTGGGTAAAGGATTTTGATATAGTTTTCGGCAAAAAACTTTCACGAGGACATGGTTTTTAGTTTTGGGCAGCGATGTATATCAAACATAACTCTTTGTTAAAGCACAAGTATTTTTTATATCTGTTTAAAAATTTATTACAAAACTAACACGAAATATCAATACGTTGCCGGAAAATTATAATCAAAATTCCAAAAATATTGTTAAATTAAATAAAATCAAACTTTTTCAAAATTCCAAAAATATTCCAAAAACTAGAATGAAATAAAATATTTAAACTTTTTCTAAATTCCGATAATATTCCAAAAATTCTTAAAAATTCAAACTTTTTCCAAAATTCTAAAAATATTGCAAAAATTATTACAAAATCAAAAATTAAAACTTTTTTCATAATTATAATAAAATCAAAAATTTAAAATTTTTTAAAATTCTAAAAATATTCCAAAAATTCTTACAGAATCAAAAAATGAAACTTTTTTCAAAATTCTAAATATATATATGTATATATATATATATATATATATATATATATATATATATATATATATATATATATATATATATATAAATATATATATATATATATATATATATATATATATATATATATATATATATATATATATATATATATATATATATATATATATATATATATATAATATATATATATATATATATATATATATATATATATATATATATATATATATATATATATATATATATATATATATATATATATATATATATATATATATATATATATATATATATATATATATATAATATATATATATATATATATATATATATATATATATATATATATATATATATATATATATATATATATATATATATATATATATATATATATATATATATATATATATTTTTATTATATAGATTTTATACGTCTTAAACCCGACAAGGTAGGAATTTTTATTAATTAATTATCTCTTCCAATATATATATATATATATATATATATATATATATATATATATATATATATATATATATGTATATATATATATATATATACATATATATATATATATCAGTGGCGTTTTCTCTGGGTGTTCTAGTCGTTCGCCGAACGACTTGAGAAATATCCATAAAATATTCAAAATGGCTAACTAAAATAAATTCAGCTTTTAATATTAAAAAAGAAAGAAATACTTTTCTTGCAATAAATGAAACAAATGTACATATTTTAATAAGCAAATAGAAAAA